>APFE030031130.1:189659-209978 GCA_000404065.3 Pinus taeda | reverse complement strand
ATTTGAGCCAGAGATTGATTCAGATCTGAGCTGTATTGTGTGTAACAGGTGGAGCTGGTACTGGATTGCTTGTGATAAGCATTGTACTTTGTAATGTTACATGACTCAATCATTAATATAAGATAGTTGGGGTTTTTAGCGAGATGCTTTCCCCGGGATACATACTGTGTTAATGTGTGAATGCTCTTGATGTTTTATTGTTATTGATGCTGCTATATTGATGATCAACGTAGAGGAGCTTATGTATTGTGTATGTTTTCCACAATAGTACATGATCACGATAATCTCTGTTGAATATGTGTTAAATTATTCAAAATTTCTACAATATTGGCAATCGGCAGTCGGAAGCATCGCATTTCCAGAATAAATACCTTCTCATTCTCCGCCGATGCGATATTGCGATCACATTGGAAGAAGTTTATCGCATCGTAGTAACATATGAGTCACCCTGCCACGTCACCTGGCTGACGTCGTCCGCCGTACAGCTGACATCATGTTGACGTCAGCAGCCAAAAGAGAGGAAAAAACGCGCAAGCGCGAAAGTTGAGTTTCGAAGCTCCGAAATAAGAAACGGAGACAGTTTTTTATTCCTTGGCCCTTTTTGCACCGAAAAAGCCCGAAATTGGCCGATTTTGCTAGATGAAATGAATTTGAAGGCAGAGAGAGACCAGAAACAGAGATTAAAGAGTATCAGATTAAAAATGCAGACAGAAAGCACGTCAAAGAGTATGAGGAAGCAACAAAGACCATCAATGTAGCGGCAAAGAGTATCAGCGAAGATCTTGGCAGCGACCCAAAGCAGGTGAAAATTAAACACCTTCCATCAAAGTCAAAGAAAAGGGCGAAGCCGCTCAAAGCTCTCAAATCACGGTTATTGCACATTTAACTCACACAAGATCAGAACTACGAATCCCAAAGCATAGTTATTCCAGCAGTACTGCATCGAGCCACCAAGGGCCACATTATCCAGCTACCTCTGACACAGTTCCATAGATATTTACCTGCATTTAATTTTGGCACAATTTTAGGTTTAGAAAGCTCTTTTTGTAGACCTGTTGAGGTCGATTGTAATAAATATTTTGAGATATTTGCACTATAAAAACAACCCTCAAGACTGTATTAAGGGTTGGTTGGTTGACAAGCTATCCTTAGCTAATTTCGCTCCAGGAGAGACTCGCACTGTAATACCTGATAGTTTCTATAATCAAAGACTGCTTATGAGCTTTGGAGAATGGATTGTTCACTGTCTTTAGCGGTTGAAGAGTGATTATGGAATTCTTGTGCTGTTGCATAACTCAATAAGTGTTTCTTACCTCTGTTTTCCATTCATAAGTTACCATCTAAACAACAGAAAAGAAGATTAGCTTAGAATTTGTTTAAATTACACTCTATGCTAAATTTCTGTTGTTTCTTTATGTTTTCTTCTGTTTAGGCATAAAATATGAATTCCACATGGCTCATGTTTTCCCTAACCTTATCACGCATGACAGTTATCCAGGGATTCTTCTTTGCCCCTAGATAGAGATCATCCTTCCCTCTGTTAAGCTGAGTGAGAGATTCTTAAGTGCCTCTCATTCCTTACATATCATTCATCTTTTAGTTGAAAGTTGTGTTATGTGCAGCTATCCCGCTCCATATTCCTCTTGTGACCAAGAAAACGCACTGGCAATCCTGACCCATGACTCCATGCCCAATGGTTTGAAACTTATCACTTCATTAATTGCCTCTTTTCCTGAAATCATTTTCCTTCCATCCAAACACAAACAAGAAACCTAAACCCGACAACTAGCCCAAAATCCTTCATCAATAAAGTTAAATCATAAAGAGAGAGGCCTCTATGATTGCAGGTGGGCTAGAACCTGCAGCCCAAAGATTGGTTTGTGGTTACCTCGGCCGTATCCCTTAAGGAGCCAAGGGACAACCTAAGTGATAACAGGTATGAAACACCATTCACCTTTGTCTACACTATGGACAAAGCCGAGGAAGTGTTTTGACTACTCTGTGGATGAAGCCATCCTACCATATGAATTTCGATGTAAGTTAAGTGATTGGTCTGACACACCACTCACCTTTGTCTAATTGGCGGAAAAAGCCAAGGAAGTGTTTTTGTCTAATCACTAACAAAAACAATCCTGCTTAACCGCAGTGATTTCCATATGGTTACTTGGAGACTCTCCTTTTCTCGATGCTTGGGGGCATGCAAACCTTCTTATACAAGCGAAAAAAGATCAATTTCATTTTTTAGCATTTTAGATTCTTTAGCTTTTTAGTTTTTCAACTTCTTAGGTTAGGTGATTGGTCTAACCCACCATTCACCTTTGTCTGAGCAGCAGATGAAGCAAAGGAAGCATTTGAAGCATTCCACGGAGAAAACCATCCTACCTAACCTCAGTAGTTCCTTAGCTTTATATTTTTTTAGCTTTTTAGTTTGGTCATTTCTAGCTTACATTAAAAGCATAATGAGCAATGTCTCTGCAAGGTTCAAGCTCATTAAAAAATGAACCTGCCAAATGAGCAATGTTTCCCCAAGGTTCAAGCTTCTTAAAAAATGAACCTGCCAAATGAGCAATGCTTCCACAAGGTTCAAGCTCGTTCAAAAATGAACCTACCAAATGAGCAATGTTTCTGCAAGGTTCAAGCTCATTAAAAAATGAACCTACCAAATGAGAAATGTTATCTTATGGTTCAAGCTCGTTAAAAAATAAGCCTACCACTGAGCATATGTTCCCCCAGAGTTCAAGCTCGTTAAAAAATAAACCCACCTTTGGTAAATAACCTTTGTGATCACCATAATGTCAACCTTTTGAGCCTTGGTTGTGTTCCTACCATCACCTCCATTCTTTTGGCCAATTATATGCTTCCACTTGATTGTTTACCCTTTTGAGGAACAACTACGATGAGTGGTCCTGTTAGCCACCCTCTTCACATCACCATGTTTTGAGAAGTTCCAAGCTCACTCAGAACCAATTGCTACCCAAAAACGAGTCCACTTTAAACTCTTTTCAGACTTGTTAAATATGAAAAGATTATCAAGCAATTGGCCCCTCTAGCTCGCTAAAGTGATTGGAAGTGCCATCCCTCCTGCATATTTTAATATTTTTAGACCTCATGGATTATCCCACAAAACAGTCGAGCAATTGTTTTTAGTCTCGCTAAAGTGATCGAAAAATCATCCCTTATGTATTATTTTATACTTTTTTGGACTTAAGGGATTATGCTATGAAAAAGGACTGTTGGAGTTTCCTTTTTGTCCCTTTTCAAACTCTCTAAACATGAAAAGGACTGAGTTATCCTTGTTGTTAAACTCGTTAAAACAATAGTGACAAACTTATCCGCGCAGACAAGAATGAGTTTCACTATGGCTAGGCTCGCTAAAACATAGCGACAGGTTTGCCTGAAGGGAAAATTATAGAACAAGCATATGTTATCCTCCTCAAGCTTGACAAAAATAAAGAGGTACTTGTCAGCAATGACTAGGGATAAGGGAAGAAAACTTAAAGAATTTTATTGGTAGCAAGTCACTCTTGAACATGACATTTTCACTTCATCACCATCATTGAGTCGGGTTAGGTTATTCCATTCATCGGTCATATCACCGTTGTTCTGCCGTACCATCCATCTTTTGGGGTTAACGCTACCAATCCATCTCAGTGTCACCGACATGTTCAAGAGAAGTCTTTCAAAGAATTCACCATCCAGTTAATGTCTCATCCACTGCAATACCTTCACCCTCCATTTTTCATGACCGCCATTCCTGAACCTTGTATCATCAGATCGTTTTCACCTCCAGAAAATCATTTGCTTCGTTTTGTGTCATTGATGTGGGATACATTAAGGCCCTACTATGAAGGGTCACTTCTTATGGACATCAACTCATTATCCAAGAATTTGACTTAGAAACAACCATTTCAGTACTTTGAAGCTTGCATGCCTCAATGGCAAGTTTCTCACTTCCGGCAATAGGTTTACATCAATGGCCTTCGACCGAGAGATTTTTCATGGTGTTTGACATCAGATAATATATTCACACCATGTAAATTTTACTATAGTACCTTGAGGGTCATTATCATTATCGGTGATTCCTCTCACGCCTGTTAACAACTTACATCATTGGCTGGTAATCAGGTGATGTCTTTCCATGTTCGACTTCAGGACATCTTTTCACATGGATAGACTTGTACATCGGGCGATGATTAAACGAGTTTGAAGATCCCGGATCTAGTTTCATCCATCCGGGTTGTGATATATTTAAGAATACAAAGACATCAAATGTACACAGAAGCTACACAGATGATCATCCAAGCTAAGGGATGATTACTCTACATATAAAGAATCACTAGTCTACAACTGCAGACGATTATCTGTTCTATGTACATGAAAATGAATTTATAAAGCTGAGCATGGGAATGCCAGCCTCAACTAGATAATGGAAAATTATATTGTGATGATGTATTGTATTGTATCTTATACAGGTCACCTTCCAGTTCGAATATCTCAGATCTCCATGATAAAGCATTTCACTCGATATCTAAATATTTACGACTTCATGCTTTAGGGGACAACTGTTATAGACATATTTGGGCACTGCAACCCCAATATTATATGTCGATAAACCAAGGGCTATTTAACCCCTAAAAATGTTTTTTCATACCCTAAAGGATCATGGTCAACTCATTACATCATTCGCCAGAAGTTCCACCTGAAAAACCACTCAGAACTGGCAAAAAATAGACCATACTAACTGCTCCACTATCAAGGCGCAATGCATACTGACTCCTACACTAGTCAAGTGTGATGCATATTGAAGAGGCCTTCTGTGGGGTGCGATGAGTGAGAATGGACAAATGTCTGAGACAGTTCGCTAAGTGGATACTCATGGAATCTTCTAGAAACTTCTCCTATGACACTTGCCTCTCTGAATTCACCCAGGGATGAGTAAGAGATCTAAGAAATCTCCAAGTGGAGCCAAGAACTACAAGTGGAATGACACTAATCAAAAATCCAGAGATGACTCACACCCTTGTAGACATCTATAAATGGATCCCTCATCTAAGATATCTAGAGGCTGGAATTTTGTAATTTGTAAGGAAGTGCTGATAGTTTGTCTTTGAGAGGGAACATTGTATTGTTGGGTGATCTTGCTTTTCATGAGGTGAAGAGGGCTTTGATGTTGGGAGGATGATGTTGGATCAGACAGCTGAGTTGTAATCCTCTCTTCTATTATTAATAGAGTTCTTTGAGTTTTCCTCCATACAATCGTGTATTTGTGAATGTTATTATTTGTAAATGCCATTGTATGTCTGATTTTTCAATTCTTATGATATCATAGATCGAGATTCTTTGATGTTGTTGTGTTACTTCGTTTCTACAGGTATTCTCTAAGCGGGATAAGTAGGAGAAGAGTTGCAAGCTCTGTTAAGGAGGAGAGAAATCAAGCAAGGAGTCAAGCGGAAGATCTAGGTTGGTCCCTTTGCTTCTCTCTTATCTATCATACATAGAGGAAATTGAAAATTGCTTTGATTGTTTGTTTTTAGGATAGTTGCCAATCCTAGTGGGACTAGCAGATCAAAAAGACACTAGTTTTCCTGGAAACGAGGTACTTTTGCACTTAAAATTGAGTGAGAAGAGAGGTATAATACTGATGAGGAGTTTAGGAGGGCATGCAAAGATCATGTATCCTTCTCAAATAGTAGAAAACATAAAAATTGAATGGCTTCCCAAGGCAGAGCACTATAAACAATGAATTCTACCTATCTATCTTGATATCATTCAGCTAGAAGCAATGAAATAGATTGTGGCACACATAAAACATGAGAAAAGCTAATAACAAAAGAAGTAAATATGCAAAAACACCATACCACAAGTATCCAATAAAAATAGCTATAGATCCTAGTTTATTTCCTTGCCAAACTACTGATAAAGTGTACAATGTAGCTCATAGCATCCAAGAGAGTCCAACCTTTGCTAAAGACAGGAAAAATACATAATATAGACATCAAACCACCTATGCTAGCCATCAGGGGTTGAATCCAAGAGATAAGGAACTTTTACAACCATTTCCAAACAAGGAATAGAAATATAAGGATTGGAACAACTTGCCTCTATAAGCATGGAAACTATTTCATTGACCCCCAAACCACCTCAAACTGATGAATATACCCTATAATATCATTTCACAATTAAATTTACATACCATGGCATTAATTAAAATCATAAATTCATCCATGAAGAGAGAAAATGTCAACTTGCAGTGAAAGTACGCAAAAACTGGATTTTTTTAGCAAACTGGCTCTATGCGCAATGCCATTGGCCAAGTGCACAGTGCCGCTTCACAGCCACTTTTGTAGGCCTTCCCTTTAGTCCAATTGAGCCCAAGATAGCTCATTTAAAAGGTCTTCCTATCTAATTTCTGGGATGTCTTTAATTTTTGTATTTGGAGGTCATTTTCCCCCTCAAAAGTGAAATCTCCCAAGACTGCTTCTGTGTGTCCAAAAGGAGGCAGAGAGGTCATTTTTTGGTAGTTTTTTTCCCTTTTGGTGACCTATTTTTGCTCCAAAATTTCTGATATTTTATTGGTTTGATGCTCTCATGACACTGAATCCAAATTTATAAGCCTTTCCTCCAAAAAGTGCTCCAGGGAAAAGCACAGTACCACAGGATTTCCTGTTTTCAAAATTTCAAACTTTGAAAAAGAAAAAAATCATCAAAACTTGCCTTGATTTGGAATGGGACACCACCATTAGCTACTTTGATGCGATAGTGAGGCTTCAGCCAAATTTTCAACTTATCTTGCTCCTTTTTTCTCTTTAAGGCCTTCCTCAACCTAGCCTTAAGCTTTCTCATCCTTATGTTGCAGATTATGTTGCGGGTCATGCAGTGGTAGGCCATGTGGCGAAGCATATATTGTCTCTGTTGGCCTTGTTGATTAGTCCTTCAAGATGATAGTACTCCTCATCAATATCCTGACCTTTTTCCCAAGTTTCACCCGCATCTGGAATTCCTGTAGCCTCTGAGATGATAGTTGGTGATATGGTGAAGGTTATTCTGACAAGGGTTACTTCATTGCGGTGCAAGTGAGTCACAAATAGCCTAGCCAACTAATGATGAAACATGCCTCTTTCTATCATTTCACAAAAATCAAAGCATGTCTGGTGTTTAAAGAAACAAATGTCAAGCGGATAAGCTAGCAACTCCCTCAAACTGCTGGGTTCCTCTCTGATAATCCTTCCTCCTTTGTGAGGCTTCCTTTGTTGTATGTTTCTCTCCCTGGAACTGTCACTAGGGGTGTCTTTTTCAAGCTCATATTCACTCTCTCTTTCCATTGTTTTTATATCTATGAACACTTGTGGATTTTATGGATGAGTAGATGAGAGTGAATGGGAGTGTGAATTGGATTTAGGGAGTTAGTATGGTTTTGGGGATAGTGTATAGGGTTTAGGGAGTGAGTAGGATAAAATGTGTATGGTTTGGGAAATTTGTATTTGGGAATGGGATTTAGGGAAAATATATGAGGGAATGGGGTTTAGGGAACAAAAGAAAATGTATAAGATAGGAAAACAATAAGAGAGTGAGCTTGTAAATTTTATGAGATAGTTTGTGTAAAAACTAGGGTTTTGACTTAATGAGTGAAAGAATCACCAAAACTTGATGTAAAAACCCTTTTCAATAAGAAACATTGATGTACTTACTTGAAAAGAGGTAAACTTGGATGATTCAAGGAAAATTGGGAAATTTGGAGCGATTTGGGGCAGTTTGGGGCTTGGATTCTAGGTGCGTAGTGCCTCACCCAGGTGCGCAGCGCCTCCCAGTTGCACAACACCCATCTATTTTTACATTGAGAATGGCTGCCAGGTGTGCAGCGCCGGCCTCTAATGCATAACGCCTTTTTCTAGACTAGTTTTTAAGTCATTCCTAGGGTCCAAATGGGGTGTGTAATATCTCATTGGAAATCTTGGTGAGTCTACTTTCCAGAACATCTTGAATTATTCAATTTGGAGTTCATTTGCCCTGCCAAAAGTCAAATCTCCCAAGACTGGTCAAAATGTGTAGAATGAGGTTGCCTAAATGCAGAGTGTTGTTGTAGTAAACTTTTTAAGGTCTTCCTCCACTCCACATTGAGCTCATAATAGCTCATTGGAAATATATTTGTGTCTAATTATCAGTTGACTCATCGAGCAAGTTATTTGGTCGTTCCATCTAGGAGAAAATTTGATTTTACCAAGGTCACTCCAGAGGTGCAACAACCCTCCTGAGGCAAATGATGTGTTTGACATTTATCCCAAACCATGAAACCTGTGTAAAAACTGAAATATTTTTTTCTTCTTGGGTATAATGGACAAAAACCTCTCTCACTTTTGCCAAATTCATCTTCTATGTCTCAAAAACATCATTTGAATAAAACCTATCCCAATATGTGGAATAGGGGATTGGTAGAAATGATGGGAAATGAAGGGAATGAGGGGCTTCTAAATTCTTGAGAAATTTTTGGAAAATAGGGAGGGATGCTAGGAAGCAAGGGAAAGTGGAATTTCAAATATTGAGTTAGGGGAAGGGGTCCAAAAGGGAAAAACACAGGCCTAACCTAGAAAATTGTCAAATTGTAATAATAAGCTAGGGTTTGTGGCAAAATGATGAATTTGAGGATATCAGTGATGGGAAGTGCTTAAGAAGGTATATTAAGGATAGGGGAAGGTGTATGAACATCAAGATACAAGTTTTGTTGATGATTTGACCATCCAAGAAAAATTACCTTCAAAACCTAGGAGAGGGACATAAGCCTTACCCAAGTACAACTGAAGCACGAACAAGGTGTAAAATGACCTATTGGAACCTGAAATAATCATGACAACTATTTTAATGATGGTACACTCATTCAAATAGTGACATGTAACAATACTTGGAAAACTTTGGAAGGAGTGAAAGCAAATCCTAGACCTAATACCCAGTGACCAAATTTTACTTGAAGACTCACTGAAATGACAAAATTTGACCTTGACACCCTAAAATCACTTTGTAAGAGCACGTTTGATCACTGGATGAAGGCTGCAAAGACTGACTCTAACATTGGCTCCATTGGGGATGGTAGCTCCTTGGAGGTGCGAAGAACACCTTAGACCTAGTAGCCTTATCCATTGGGCATGGAATCAAAACTCAAGCTAAAATTACATGACTGAATACTGATGACTCAAAGACACAAACTGACTTGGAATTGAATCAATACTAAAACACAACTGAAAAACTGGAAAATATGCTCAAAATGGACCTTATTCAATAAAACCTACTCTAACTGTTCCATTCATCACCTAATCAAGTGAAATGAAACAACCAATGCAACCAAGTAAGCATTCTAGCTGTTGTTTTAATTCTCCTCAAGTGCTTGTTTATAAGAAAGAAGAGAAAACTACTACAATGCAACTCCCATGAAAACTTGCAAACAGATCCAAATTTTCATAGATTGAATAATATGGATGCTCTATCTGACTCAAAAAATACTGCATAAGGATCTTGAAATTCATGTACACTAGGACTTAGCTCATCCAATGGATTACTTTGCTTCTCCTCCTCATACCATGAATGCAAAATTTCATCTGAGCTATGTGACGAGACTCCTGCTGAAAATGATAAAGAAACCGACTGCCGGATCAAGTTTGTATCAATAGTATTTTTAAGCTCACATTCAACTAGTGGAGAAGGACTTTGACTACAGACATCATCCAACACATCAGCTATTGGACCATGAAAAACTTGAAAACACTGTTGCAACCCATTTTCTATTGGTTCCAATGAGATTGCATGATTTTGGACATGCTGTAATTTGAAGATATACTATGCAAATTTCCCTTAAAAAACTAAAATGATTCAAAACAAAATGGTACGGAATCACCTTGCATCATTTGATCATATGTTCCAGCTTCCAAGTCTTCATCTCCAACCTTACAATCAATGGCATTCTAGGGCTTCAAATCTAGTTATGAGAAGTCTTGAACAAGGATTTCATTGCCCTTAAGATGGTCCAGATCGACAGTTGATTTCTGATTGCATGAAAGTTATCTCTGATGAACTAAAACAAAGAAAAACAAAAAGGCAAACATCCTTCACTTGCTTCAAAATTTTCTTCACTTTCCTGCTCACTTCCATAGCTTATATGTAATGGTTGATCATTGTATTTGAGCTAAAAGTGAACTTCCTCCTTCCACAAACCAGCTGTTGATTTGCCTGCAAGACTAGCTTCTATTTGGAGAACATAATCATCATCATACTAATAAAACTTAGGGAAATCATCAGTATAAAACACATCATCAAGCATACATGTCATATCAATAGATCTCTCTTCTCCAAGATGATCTATAAAACAATCACTATTAGATCTATCACAACTAGGATAAGAAAGGAAATGTTTTAGATCAGTGACTTGTTCTTCTTCAATCAAGGAGCCATGGTCTTTAACATCATGCTCATTCCTTGTGGTGATCTTTTGCATCATCTCTTCCACTGCACTTACCAAAATGTCGAGCTTTACCTCTAAATATGTCAATTCCTTTGGATCTATGTTCTTCCTCTATTCTTCCTTCAACTTTGCCCTTCTGATTAGAAAATTAGCCTCTACATCTACTGCATTGTTTTGCATCTCTTCAAGTGTTGCAAGGTTATTTTCCCTCAGCTGAAACTCCATTTCTGGATCAAAGGCATTCAGGTAGTGTAAGAGAATGGATCCAGGAGGAGGCCTTATATTAACAAGCATCGAAAAATAGAATTGGTTAAACCTAGTAGAAAATTGTTGCACTGTCTCCCCTGGCAGTCTTTTCAGTTGGTTATATTCTTTTAGAAGAAAGAAATGGTTTTGTCTGACCACCCACTTGTCGAGGAAAACTTTGATGAATTGCTGGAAATATAAGATGCTAGCATCAGTCAAGGTTTTGAACCAACTCTTGATTTTTCCTTGCAAAGAAAGAGAAAAAAGCATAATACTGAAATCCTCTTCATCAACTTCAAAAAGGTCAAGAAAAGGCATAAAATTCAGTACGTGTCTCTCAGAAGTGATGTGACATTCACCATCAAATCTTGGTTGATATAGGTAATGATTTTTAGGGAAAGCATGGGATATAGGAGGTAAAATCAGAGGTTTGTATCAATCTAGAATTTTACAAGGTGTAGGAGTATATACAAAAGTTGTGGAATCAGTCTTGGTCTCTTTACGCTCATCAGTTTGAATATGGTCATCATAAGATTCGGAAGAAGGGCCTTGATCAAGATCAAAGGTGTGGGAATATTTTGTATTCACAATCTTCAAAGGGAAAGAATAAAATGCACGTCTAGGATCTTTTCTCAAATACAATATACTTTGTAAAGCCTTCTTGACATTCTCGAGGAAAGAGAAGAAATAATTTATAACAAAGAACATAATGTCTTGGATGAAATTCCAACTTGAATACCTGATCTTTCCATATTGTCCTTTCATGTTTCTGTTGGCTAAGTTCATCCTCTAGTGGAGTCCTTGGATCTGATCTTGAAACTGATTTAGAGTCATCAGGTGAATGATTTCAGCCTTCCGGTGTCTGATCATTGTCCACCATCAACAATCAGATCTAAACTTGATACATTTTGCTGAGGAACATAAAACTATGTTCCCCAGTATGGTCGCCACTATGTTAGAGCCTAGCTTGACCTCAGCTTGTAGGGAGGCAAGTCTAGGGTAACCAAAAACCATGCTTAACCTTGTAGCTAGCCCTACAAGGCCGGGATAGGGCTCTCTCCTTATGGATCTCAGCTAAGATGACTGGATCAGATATAGATTTTAGGCTAGGTATAGTAGCTCTAGGGTTTTTGATTGATTTTGTTGATTTTTTTGTTGGATCAAATGGAGCCAGGCAATTTTGGGTCCGGGAAATCAAGTGAGAATTCAAGGTTTTCTATGAGGCAAGGTAGGTAGGTACTTTGGAAATTAAAATTGAGTGATATGAGAGGTATAAGACTGATGAGGAGATGAGGAGGGAATGCAAATATCATGTATCCTTCTCAAACAATAGAAAACATAAAACTAAATGGCTTCCCAAGGCAGAGCACTATAAACAATGAATTATACCTATCTATCTTGATGTCATTAAGCTAGAAGAAATGAATTAGATTGTGGCACACATAAAACACGACAAAAACTAATAACAGAAGAAGGAACTATGCAAAAACAACATACCACAAGTATCCCATAAAAATAGCTGCAAATCCTAGTTTATTTCCTTGCCAAACTGTTGATAAAGGTGTACAATGTAGCTCAAAGCATGCAACAAAGTCCAACCTTTGCTAGTGACAGAAAAATACATAATATAGACATCAAACCACTTATGCTAGCCATCAAGAGCCAAATCCAAGAGATAAGGAAATGTTACAAACATTTCCAAACAAGGAACAAGAATATAGGCAGTGGAACAGCTTGACTCTATAAGCATGGAAACTGATTCATTGACCCCCAAACCACCTCAAACTGATGAATCTACCCTCTAAGATCATTTCACAATTATATTTACATACCATGGCATTAATTACAATCATAAATTCATCCTTGAAGAGAGAAAAAGTCAACTTGTAGTTAAAGTGGGCGAAAAGAAGATTTTTTTAGCAAACTCGCTCTATGCGCAGCGCCACTGGCCAGGTGTAGGGTGCCGCTTCACAACCACTTTTGGAGGCCTTCCCCTTAGTCACATTGAGCCCAAGATAGCTCATTGGAAAGGTACGCCTGTCTAGCTTCTAGAACATCTTGAAGTTTGGCATTTGGAGGTCATTTGACCCCTCAAAAGTGAAATCTCCCAAGAGTACTTATGTGTGTAAAATGACCCATTGGAACCTGAAATAATGATGAAAACTATTTTAATGATGGTACACTCATTCGAATGATGACATGGACCAATACTTGGAAGACTTTGGAAGGAGTGAAAACAAATCCTAGACCTACTACCCGGTGACCAAATTTTACTTGAAGACTCACTGAAATGACAAAATTTGACCTTGACACCCTAAAATCACTTTGTACGACCATGTTTGATCACTGGAGGAAGGTTGCAAAGACTGACTCTAACACAATACACTTTGAAATCCTTGTGTAGCATTGGCTACCATAGACCTGCACGCAAAATCTTATGCGTAGTCACCTTTCCTGCATAATGTCCTCCAACAGCTCGCCCATGAGCTTCAGTAAGAATTCTATCCCTCTCAAAATCTAGCACATATCTTCGCAATATTTCATCAACACCCATATTTAAATACAAGTGTCTTGTAATAACTGAAAAATCAGTCATGCGCACTACAAGTTCCTTCTTTTGCTGACTTGTATACCCTTCTGGTTCCATCCCCGTAGTCAAGAAATGAATGATATCTACAAAATGGTTTTCTTCTATGCACACCGCAATGAGCTATGCATCTGGAAACCCTTCCTCCAAATTATTGGGCTCTTCTCCTATTTCGATCCATGACAGATGGTTAGGCCCTACATTCAACCTCCCTGGCTTCACAATTACTTCAAAATCATACTCCTGGAATAACAGAAACCATCTGCAGATCCGCCCCCCAAAAAAAACACAAGCTTATTAACCAGGTATTTCAAGGTAGAACGAACCATGTACATCTTGAAATGCCCTCCTAAAAGATAGTGCCTGAATTTTTGTTGCATGTACACCATAGCCAACCCTTTGCACTCAGTCGTTGAATAATTCTTTTCAACCTTCAATAATTTCCTACCTCTGAAAGCTATAGGGTGGTCCATTTCTCCTTCACCAGCTTGTGTTAGCACTGCACCCAATACAATACAAGGGGCATCCACATGTACGTCAAATTCCTTCTTCCAATCCAGGAATACCAAGATTGGCATGGTGACCATGTTTTCTTTCAATACATCTAAGTTGTGCTGACATTCCTCGTCCAAACAGAACGTTGCATCTTTCTTCAACAATTTCTCCATAGGCACGATAATTTGAGCATATGCTTTGATAAATTTTTTGTAATATCTTGTATGTCCCAGCGTCACACGCAACTGCTTAACATTTCTTGGGGCCTCTAGATTTACTATCACTGCAATATTTGTAGGGTCCACATCAGCCCTTGATTGCACACCACATGACCCAGCAAGGTTCGAAATGGAACATAGAAGATGCATTTCTTCAAATTCAATGCGATCTAGTATCAATGACACATATCCAACATCAAGCACAGACCTACTACATGGTGCTTTACTTGTCCAAACACTGTCCAGTCATCAAAATATACTTCTAGGAACTTATGAATGAACTCCTTGAATGTTGTGATGACTACGTGAGAAAATATCACAGGCACATTCTTGAGTCCAAATAGCATCACAATGTATTGAAAACAACCTCACTCTATTGCTAAGGTCATTTTTCTCCTATCCTTGAGCACGATCTTAATGTGATGATACCCCAAAAACCTGTTAGTGAAGGAATAGGCCTCCTACCCTCCAACATTGTCCAATACTTCATCGGTAAATGACATCGAGATTGGATCATGGGCACAGGCGTCATTAAGCTTCTGTAGATCTATGCAAATTTTTATCTTTCCCTTCTTCTTCTTCTCTTGAACCACCATCAAGCTCACCCAATCAGATTCCTCAACCAGTTCTATGATGCCTACATCCAACATCTTATCTAGCTCTAGGTGAACCTTTTCATTGTACTTAGGATTAAGGCGATACGGTCTCTGCTTAATAGTTTTTGCATCCAGCTTCAGAGTGGTTTTCATAACACCCTAATCACCAACTATGCCCTTCAAATCCTAAAACATGGTAGGGAAAAGATCCTAATATTTGCGAATTAACTCAGCAACCTTAACCACAGTAGTGTCGTCCCATTAATCTCCAATATTTGCAAACTTCAGTTCTACTTTAGTACCAATGTTTACTTGCTTTGTCTTCAATGGTGCAGTTATGTCCAGATTTTCTATCTGTGGGACCTCAACTTCGCAATGCCCTTTTGCCTCTAGAATGTTAATATTACTCAGATCATCATCCTCCTCTTCAGTTGTCACATTATAATATCCCAACGCATGGCACAACTGGGTGCTCCAATCTGGTTGGACCCACTCCATAGGTTCTTGTTGCAATCTGAAGATAACTGTGTTAATCTCCTGCAGGGATTCATCGATGCTCACGAAGCCATCTTCAAACCTCAAGGTAAATAAGAACCCTTCCCTCAATATATCCCACTCTGTGGTGCCATGGCGGAGCTCCATTTCCAGATACCAGTTCATGGGAATTGTATCCAAAGTATGCAAAATAAGTGTCCCCACTCCTGCTGCGGCTCTGTTTCCCATGCTTTAGTCCAATTTGTTAGGTGATCATGTGGATCATCCTTCCCGCTATATTTCTCAGTCAATCCAATGTTAGGGTGCCCAAAGCATAACCTCATCATTCTTCTGTAATCCCACCATTCATCAAATCTATCCTTGTGCATACCCCGCAATCGTGCAGTCTTAGTGCGCAGTGCCAAATCTAATGCTTGCAAGTGGTGATCCTCAAGGACTTTGTTGGCTTGATGGGGCCTGACCTAAGTTCAGAAATGTTCAACCAAAAAAATCCTGACACTACTGGCCCTTTTAGCAACAATCCATGGAGCATGAACTGAAGTCTCACTCGAGGTAATATGGGAGGGTGCTGGAACTAGGTTTCCACACCCTAGTGATGTCTTGATGTGGTCTGGGGTTGTGTAGAGAGATCCTACACACTGCGTTGCTTACACATAGTTGTATTCTCAGAGCAACTACCTTATTCAAGCATGAATTCAATTTACCCCTTTATGTGCTTAATATTATTATAGATCTTTTGTTACTTATGAAGGTACAACTCTTTCAGTTATTATTTAACATAAACAGACATGCATGTAATCATAAATAAAGAATAGATTCATAAACCAAAATCTAGAACAGATACATGACATTTCAAAGTCAACTTATTTTTATTAATGCCTTTATCTAGTTACAATCCACTTCCTACCCTGCGCACACAACAGCGGAATCTACCAGGCCTCCACACACACAACTGTGGAGCCTCTATCTCCTATTACAACCCTTGACTTAGACTTCCTGACTCAGAGCGACTACCACAATCAACCACCCATGCACTATAGATCTTCTTAATCCTTCTCTAAAAATTGTCTTCTACACCTAGAGCTTTGCTTTATTTATACATTCTCATGGTCCGTGGACCATGGGTAGGATGACTCATTTTCTGTTATTTTACCTTATTTTCAGGCGAACTACCCTTTGACTTTGATTATTACAACTCACACTCCATGCACTTCGCAAAGCTTTTACAATACAATACCTAAAACTATGGGCTTTAAGCCCTAAAACCATTACACGGGGGATCCGCTATCCAACAAACCCCCAACACAATTGTCGTGACTCATCCCGAGTCACTTGGCCAGCGTAGCAATCTTCACTCAGAGATCATCCAACAAATTCTGTGCTTCACAGATGTCAACCACACATTCCTCCGTTTTTTTTGTATCAAATGTGTGCAACATTCTAATGCATCATTGTTAGCGACATCCGCTTGCGTTTTCACATATATTTCACATATGTGTCCTACATCTGGGTAAGCTTTCTCTCTATCGTGGTAGTGACCATGAACATTTCCTCAAGCCAAGGCTAGATGCGTGATTTAAGCCTTACTTCTTTCTGTCATGTAGCGTCCACTTTTTCCTTCAAATCCTGGGCCTCCCTTATCTTGGCCAAATGCTGGGTGAGTGCGACCGTCTTCACGGTTCGCTGAACATCATCATAAGCCTGCTACAATTCTCGTGCTTCTGTTTCTAGCTGTCATAGCGTTGGGTCTTCCTGGAGTGAAGTGAGCATTAAGAGGGACTGGTCCACAAGCTAATGTCGTCTTGTACAAGATGATATATCTCTTTCAACCCTGATTGAATTTCTTAGTGGCACTGCTCTTTGACGTCTAGGGTTATAGAAGACTGCACATGCAATCACAGCTCTGTTATCTACAAGTTCAACTCCAACTGCACGTTCGTAGCCTCCTCATGGGTCTTGTGAACTCCAGTTGCCAATTGCAAATGTTTTTTGCTATGGGGAGTTCTACTGGTACGACCAATTCCGCTAAACTACTACAGGCTTCTTCCACTTCCTGTTCTACTCCCTATTTTTGGGCACCCATGCTATCTCACTACAGGTTAAGCTATTCTAGCTTTGTATTTTGCTCACTCAAGATTTGGAGAGCATGGCCCTCCCTGGCACGAATCTCAGCAGTTACTCCTTCCTGCAGCTGGTGGAGGGTTTCTCTAGGAAGGGTAGCGAAATTCACCCCCTAGCCCCAAATGTTACCTTCAACTACTGCTAAGACGTCTCCTTCTGGTAACACTAAAGTATGCATGGTGCTTGCACGCAGCATCTGTTCAGCCTAGGATATACCTTCCATAATGTGTAGTGTCATCATTTCTAGAGGTTGCACCTATAATGCCTGCAACTAGCTCTGAGCACCCCCAACACAGTTGTCTTCTCCATCATCAACTCTGCCAGGGCATCCTTATCAATAAAAGTTCCTCCTACGAACTTTGTTGCCTTTGTCCTCTTTCAGGCGGATGGCTGCTCCTGGATGCGCGGCCTTTTGAGTTGAGTCACATTTGTTGTAAGGTTCGCACATTCCTGTGTCTCCACCTCCCCCTGTATATTCTACTCCATGGTCCTTTCTTGGCCTTCCCCTGACTCTTCAGTGGCTACAATTGTGGTCTGTGTCATTTTTTCTAACATGGTTGCCTCATCCATTATCTGCGGCATGGCCTCTTCCAATTCTTGACACTTTCTTTTTGCTAGCTTCACGAGGCGCAACTTGGTCTCCTTCTTCTTCTGATGCACCGCAATTTTTTCCAATTTTGCCAAGTCTGGGGCGCACCATTCTGGAGACCATGATGCCATTACTTCAAAGATTGCGTCATCTTTGGCAATGAACGACAGCTTTTCCCATGCTTAGGTTGGATCCTTGCGCGCCAAGATATATAAGTTATGCATATATACCTTGTCCGCCACACTATGTAAAGTGTTATATACCATCAGGGACAAGCATAGCCTACGGTTGATCCATGTTCGTAAACTCACCTCTACAAATGTCCACAAATACCTTTATCTTCTAGGTCCTTTCCATGTCTGTGGTCACTGAGAGCGAGTTATACCTCATGGCCTCAGGTATGTTCTATTCCATGGCGGGAAAATGGCTATGTGCTGGCAGCTCCCCGACAATCCAAACAATGGATAGGAGCACCAACATGTAGTGGAATGTCTTAACCTTTTTAGCTAGCAAGATTTTACTAACTCTTGGGTGTCATGGTGATAACCGAATGGGCCCCATCGTCTATTTGTTCTTTTGCGGTCGCGGTGTGCATGGGGTCTTGAGTACCTTTGGTGCACATATTGCCTCTCAGGGCTCCTCCTGGGTCACCCAGGGTTCTTGGCTACCTCCCATAATTCACACTCTGGTTCTCGACATTGTGTTTATACTGGACTCAATTAGTCGTGCATTGATGGGTGGCAAGGTAGCTTGGGACTCACTACTATGTTCTACCGCAATTCTTAACAACCCTAGAGCTACTTGAAACTACCCCCCTGGAGTTTTATAGTAACAATTGGATTTGAATTCAACCATTCCCTCCATTTTTGAGTCCTTAGTACTTTCTTGGCGGCAGATCTCCTCGAATCTAGCTCGTAATTCATGTCTTAAAGGTCCACCGCTTGCTCCTTTCAGCATTAAATTAGCCTTCTTATCATGAACAGTGTCATCAATGGTCATCCCCCAGCCTATGCATGCAGTAGTGCATCCCCTTAAGCGCGACTACAAGCCTTGTGCCAAATGGGCTCTAAGCAGACCCCCCTTTACATGCATATTTTCTGTAGCCTTGTTTATAGTCCTACGCCTTCTTTCAACTGCCTGGGGTACTGAGACTGTGCCTTTTGCAGATAGTCAGGTGGTCTCACCCTTGGTGTGACGCTTCGCTTTTCCTGCTACCCCGGGTTTCTTGCACCTTCCACATGCCTTTGCATCACACCCCCCTTTGGCTAGTACCTTCCCTTTTTTAGTAAGGTGTGGGTGTAGCCATAATAACAGGGTCACAATTTCTTCGAACACCATAGTAGTGTTGGTGGGAATCGGTCCCTTCATACTCATTTTCTCACGGCCCTCTTGCGCGACTTCATTTTCTAGTTTGCAAATTTCTTCATCCAATATCATACTTCTCTTCCTTAGGCGTGCCCATTCATTATCGAGTTCCTGCAGTTTCATGCTTCTACATCGAAGGTTTTCTTATAGTTGCCGAATTGTTTTAACTAGGTCCTTGCATCCTGTTCCTACTACGGGAGCTATAGTCAAGGGATGCTTCCTGATTTCCTCTCATCTTGTCGACGTTGAAAACATTTGCGCACTCCAGTTTGTGCTTATGGTCCTATCATCCCATCGAACAACTGGGGTGCACAGATCCCCATCTGATCGTCCCACCTAGTAGACTCTCTTCACGATCCCGCATGGCCTTGTGAATGCACATTGCTTTTTCCGCTGCCACGTAGGGTCCTGATTTTTTAACCTTAGTCTGGGTTGTGTCTACCCAACACACAACTATACCCATCGACACAGTGGGTGCACAAACTACTTTTCCCTGGTCGCCCGACCCACATTTGACACAAGGAATTTTGAAACCACAAGTGCGTCCTTCTTCTGCATCCACACCAGCTCCCAATATTCTACTGGTGCTTCTACCACCCTTATGTAGGTGTCGTGCACAATTCCCAATCCATCATGTTACACTACTGCTATTTTGGTCATGACCTTCTGTCATGCAGAAAGAGTTATTTTTGCTGACAAAACTAACCTCCCTAGGAGCCTAAGACTCTCTAGTGACAAACAAGACAATTAAGAGCAATCCTTCTCTAAACATGCATTATCATATGAGAAACCAAGTGTTTTTCGATCCTACCTGAAGTCCCAACGTTGTTGTAGTAGTCTAGCCTCGTCGATCCAAATGAGCTCCCCCTTCACTTTGAAACCTGCATACACTAACAATCAAACGATTACATAACACCTAATATTCCATAAAACAAAGCATATTCAACATATAGACCAAGGAGTATATGAAACAATTCATTAACAACAAATCATTGAGAAGAATGGACTTATTTGTATTAAGGAAACAAAAAGGAAACCATTACAACCTGAGCCTTGGTGTTGTGCAAGTTCCTCCCAGGGTCCAGCAAGAGTTTTCCTCTACTTTGACAAGCTCACCCACTTCCAAATGAAACAAGAAAGGATGTAATCTCTCCTCACAA
>APFE030031130.1:98935-172905 GCA_000404065.3 Pinus taeda | reverse complement strand
AGTTTGACATGGAGAGCAGAGGTATAAGGCTTGACAAGGAGGATAATATGACTATTGATGGAGCCATATTAACTGCAAATAGTCATGGTGACAAATTTCAGTGTAACACCTTCCAATCTCATTTAAGAGTTCATCCCCTCATTTGTCCCCATCATATGTTGGTAATTCCCTGGCTTCGGTCATCATGTATTGTAGTGATCTAATCATCCTATTGCAATTTAGTGTTGATACCTCATGCAACTGGTTCTGCCAATGTTCTATTTGTTCATCAGAATCTGAAGTATAGGAGCTGTCGCGCTCCCATGAGATTCTCCCATCTTCAGTCAGGTTTATCTAATCCTGATCTTATGTTATTATCTGGTAAATGTAGTCCAGCTCATCGTTGTTGTCATCTTCGTGCACAGGTTCATTGTAGCGCACTCCTTCAGCTGGATCCAGTGGAACGACGATGCATAGAGACTTTTTCTCAAAAATTATTTTTCGCTTCTTCAGGTTGATGACTCCATTCATGTCCGTAGCCCAATCTATCCCTAATAATGCAAGGTAACAGTTACTATCATCCACAATCTCTATTACCTCAAAGTCTGTCAGCATGGTCGCACCATCAATATCAATAGTTACCCCTTACAGTCTTCCCATGGGCACGATATTTTGTTGATTTTCCATCTATAATTCAATAGGAGACCACTGTAACATGGGCCGGCCCATCTGCTCCCAAGTCTGTTTTGGTAACACGTTCGCGTTTGAACCGAGGTTGAGGACTCCCTGATCCATCTCATATTCGCTAATTTGTGTCGTCAGCCGCATTTCCCTCTCAGTACACAAAGTATGCTTCCCCATCTTTCGAACTACGTGTGGTTCCCTTGATCCTGCGCACCTAGTGATCATCTCTTGGAGTCCTTTAACTACCTTATTGTCTCGTAGCAGCTTCATGCATGTCTCTAAAAAGCTAGTAAGCTAGTAGCCCTCCTTGAAGCTCTTCTTAGCTTCCATAACTATTTCCTTCGTGCATTCCAAGTCAAGTTCAGATTCCTTCATAAGGGCCTTGTGGAATCATGTATCCTCCTCGGGTTTCTTTCCTTTATCTTCCCTTATATTCACACCACTTCTAAGCACCATATTCACATTGGGGTCTCCTTCACGTGGTTTCGACCTCATCATTTGGATATTTTGAGTTGGAGTAGGCTGTAGTACCCCTTTCTCGTGCATCTGTGTGATCAACATCAGACAATCTACCACTTCATGATCAAATTGATAGCAATACAGACAACATATTCTAGTCATATTTGTACAGTCACACGTGTAGTGCCCATGTCCTCCACAGTTGTAGTAGATTAACTGTTCGTGCCCTCATCCTAGCCCATCCCTCCTCGCCCTCGACCTCATGCTTGAAATCCCCCCTGCGCGATTGTTGTAGTTGGATCGAGGCCTCGCGTTTCTGTTTGCATTTGATAAGTTGGGGTTCTATCCATCGTTAGTTCATAGTTTCAACATGTTCGCTCATCGTGACCCACTTCTCTATAGAAATTACAGTACAGTTGCTGCGAGGTCTGGGTATATTTCTGCAACAGGTGACAGTTTTCCGTTGTGCGCTTTCCTTGCACCTGACAAACCGCACACCAGAGAGCAACAAACACACTCAGTCCCACTTGTACCTCTGGTCTCAACAGCATCAGCCCCCCTCCTGTAAAATAGTTTGTGAATACAAGATAGTGATCCTTATTGTTATCCTGGCTTTACATTTTATACACCACACTTTTTCGCACGCCTCTGGCCAGGGCACCCTATCCTGCTTCAAACTCTGCATCTCTAAGCATAGGTTTTGTAGTTGAGCATGGATTTGTTGGACTCCCAACCCCGGATCCTGCTTCGGTGTTTCATGCAACCTCATCCCTATTTGCAATGCCTCTTCCTGGGTTGAGAGCTTCTATTGCGATAGTGTCATCCTTAGATGTGGTGTCAAAGACGCCACAAACCACACATGGTGTTGTGCATTCATTAGTGTCATATTAGCCTCGTAGATCATACTTTTCAGCCTTTGATCTAGATCCTAGGGGGTTTCACCTAGAAGCATCATAATCTCCTTGAATCCGATGATCAACTGCATCACCGATTTTGGTCAGCTAAATTGTTTGTTCAATGTAATCTGAATTTCTACTATTTCTACATTCGGATGATCATTCGAGTGCTTGATATACCAAGTTAGTATGCAATCCTGCAATGCACTTACCAGTGCGGCTTTCTTAATGTTATCATCCATAACCCCATGCACTTCCCACACCTCTCTTACTATGAACCAAAACTGATCGGGATCTTCATTTCCTACTCCTTTTAATACATGCAACTTGATCGCGCTCACCATGCTAAATTGTTGGTTTAGTGGAGGCGGAGTGGGTGAAGTTGGAGGCAAAGAAGGTGAGGGGAGTGGTGGTGTTAGTGGAGATGATAAATGTGGGATGCATTGCCCCCTCAAACTAACCTCACTCCTTGGAGAAACCCAAGCCCGCTCTTCCTCACTTGCTCGCGGTGACAAAATTAAAGCATTATTTCCTAACCCTTCGATCCCTTTGAAGATCCTTCCGCTTCACATCATTCTTCTCATTAATGTATGCACACCACCCATTTTTCACATAACAACATCTTAATCTAGGTATTCAAGGACTTGATGTACTTGCCTTGCGGTCCTTTGAGAAAACGTCTTTCTGCTTCGCTGTAGCTGTCAGTCGTGTCTATCACAAATTTAGTGATAAACCCTCCTATTATCCGATCTAGCTAATGATATATAACCAGCGTGATCTTATCTTCAGATGCCTCTAGCCTGCACAATAACTTTGCGGTCCACATTATCGGCTGATCAAGCTTGCACCTTCCTTGGCTATCTGCTAGCCTCGCTATCCAATCATATAGTTCTAAAGAGACTGTTGTGAAGAAGACCTCATAGATTTTTGTATATATGAAGTGATCCAACCACTTCTCTTGGATATCTGTGGAGTTTGGTTTTCCTGTATTACGAACTCGTGCAGCTTCTGATCCAACCAATCTTCAAGTTCTTTCTTCATAGGGTTCCAGCATTCCAACATTAAACATCCCTTAGGCAGATCCTGGTCCTAGCAACATAACCATTTTTTAGCTTGATTGGGCCAGACCTAGGTTCAGAAATGTTCAACCAAACAAATCCCGACACTACCTGCCCTTTTGGCAACAGTCCACAGAGCACGGACTGAAGTCTCACCCGAGGTAGTATGGGGGGGTGCTGGAACCAGGTTTCCACATCCTAGGGATGTCTTGATGTGGTCTACGGTTGCATAGAGTGATCCTACATGCTGCGTTGCTTCCATGCAACTGTCTTCTTGGAGCAACTACCTTAGTCAAGTGCGAATGTAATTTACCCCTTTATGTGCTTAATATTTTTATAGATCTTTTGTTACTTATGAAAGTGAAATGCTTTTAGTTATTATTTAACATAAACAGACATGCACGTAATCATAAATAAGGAACATATGCATAAACCAGAATCTAGAACAGATACACGATATTTCAAAGTCAACTTACCTTTATTAATGCCTTTATCCGGTTACAATCCACTTCCTGCCTTATGTACACAGCTGCAGGGGTCCGCGCACAGCTACGAACTCTACCAGGCCTCTGCACACATAGCTTCAGAGCCTCTGTCTCCTATTACAACCCTTGACTCATACTTCTCGACTCAAGGAGACTACCAAAGTCAATCACCCATGCACTATAGATCTCCTTAATCCTTCTCTAAAAATTATCTTCTACACCTAGAGCTTTTCTTTATTTATACATTCTCATGGTTCACGAACCATGGGTAGGCTAACTCATTTTCTATTATTTTACCTTATTTTCAAGTGGACTACCCTTTGACTTGACTTATTACAACTCACGCTCCACACACTTCTCGGAGCTTTTACAATAAAATACCCAAAACTGTGGGCTTTAAGCCCCAAAACCGTTACGTGACGGATATGTTGTCCAACAGAATTCACACTCAAATGCATCCAAAATCTCACCCATATCAGTTAAACCATCAAAATAAGGTAAGTTCCTTACCTCCGACAAAACAAATCACAGCGATTTTGTCATCATGTTACATCACTAATGTTCCAACTCTTCATTTGAATCAAAGGTGCAAGAACTCTCTCAGTCCCATCCAATCCATCCATTTGTCATTGGTTGATCCAGTCCTGGTCTCGCACTATTAATTTTTATATCTAATCGAGTTCATCATCACTTTCTTTAGAGTTGCGGGCTGGTTCAGTGTATCGCTCCCCTTTTGTAGGGTCCAATAGGACTAGAAATTGAAGTGATTTCTTCTTAAACGATATTGTCATTTTTTTCAAATTGATGACCCCATTCATGTCAATGGCCAAGTCAATTCCTATAAGTGTAGGGTATCAATCACTGTCATCGATGATCTATATCACCTCAAAGTGAGCCATCGTGCTTGCAGCTTTAATATCAACTATTACCCCATATAATCATCCCATAGGGATGATCTTCTGCTGGTTCGCCATTCTGAGCTAAATTGGAGACCACTACAGCACAAGTCTCCCCATTATTTCCCATGTTTTCCTTGGCAATACGTTCGCATCGAATCCCAGATCCAAGATGACCTGGTCCATCTCATAATCTCCTATCTGCGCAGTGAGCCTTATCTCGCACCCTGTTCTTGCCTTATGGTTGCCAAATTTTTTTACCACTCGTTGTCCATCAGGGGCCTTCTCTTTGTTGGTGCATTTTTTTATTAATTCCTATAGGCCTTCCACAGCTTTGCTATCGCGCAGCAATTTTATGCAATTCTCCAAAAACGTAGTAAGAACATAGGGGTCAACTTCTGCAGGTGCGCTGGTGTCTTGCACCTTGTCTTGACTTCCTGAAGTGGATGCCTCAGCAAAGCTTTTCTTATCCTCCATAAATGTTTGCTTAGCATGCACCATATCAAAACTCGGTTCCTTCTTTGGAGCCTTGCATACCTAATCGTCCTCCTTAGGTTTTTTACCCTTATCATCGCAAGTCGTTATTCCACTTCTTAACACTATATTCACACTGTGATCTCCCTCATGAGGCTCAACCCTCTTCATCTATAAGTTCTGCATAGGTTTCTAAGGTAGCGCCTTCTTCTCCTGCATCTTAGCTATCAGCACCAGGCATTCTTCTATAGTGTGGTCAAACTGGCTATAGTATTGACATGATGATTGTGTCTGATTCTGATAGTCTCGCACATAGTTCACGATGTTCCACAGTTCTAGTAGATGAGCTGACCGTGGCCTCTACCAGACCTTCCTCCTCCTCGACCTCATTCTCTTCCCTAATAACATTCGTTCCCCCCCTACCCCCCCCCCACCCCAACGCTCATCTGGAGGGCGTGCGTTTCTTCTTGCATCTAGTATGTAGGCGTTCTTTCCATCATCATCTCATAGAAGCTACATAACAATTGTTGCATGTCTAGATGAAATTTTGAAGCAAAGTGCAATTATATGTTGCATGTTTTCCAACCACTTGGCAAATAGTGCACCATAGTGCAGCCCCCATGCTCGGTCCTTTTGGAGCTTCTGGCCTCAGTGGAATTGATTCCCCTCCCATAACATAATTCATGAATACAGGGTGTTAGGGTCCTATAGGATTCATAATTTTGAATTATCTATGGTTAGTCTTGTAATATTGTACATACTTTTGCTTTCTACAAAATGTTTTCCGTATTAAAAATTAAAAAATGTAAAGAGGGTGTGTCCTAAAATAAATATCAAAGGACAAAAAGAATAAGAAAAGATCAAAAAGTCAAAAATATGAACCCCAAAAAAAATAGATCATGAAAGTGTCCAAGTCTAAGTGCCACTGCTTTTTAATTTATTGTGCAAAATAATGGTTATGTGCAGCTTGTCATAAATGCCACAACCCATGATAGTCAAACTGTTTAATCTTGACTAGTTCATGCTTTAAATTTCATGTTTATAGATAGAGAATAAAGATCTAGACAAACTTTCTAATCTTGGAAAATCAGTATTTAGGTAGAGAAATAAAAATGTGCTCATAAGCTTAATTTAATCCATTGGAAGATATAACGTTAGAATTAGATAGTTTACTTTTCAAAAGAAAAAGGAAAGAAAGGGTCTGCTAGCTTAAATGCACCCAATAAAATAAAATAAAAATGTTAGGGTAAGTAAAGGGTAGGTAGAAGAAAGGTTGCAGAAATACAAATTTGATTGAAGCATAAGCACATTTATCATGCTTAAACCAAGATTCCAATCTGCAGGAGCAGTTATAAGAGTGAAAATATGTTCACAAGCTGATTTGGTTAACTTCCCCTCATTTCATTTCACCCCCCACTACATACTTACTAATTTCCCCATATTCCCATCATTGCTTGTTAAAATACCCTTTTTCCCTTCATTTCGGCCCTTACCGCTTGGTTTCACACATTTCCCTAGCAAATTACCCTCCAAACTCATTCCCCTACCCAAAAACCCCTTTTTCCTAGTGTGAAACCCATTCCCTTTTGAAAAAATCATTTTCCCCTTATTAATTTCCCTATTTCACCTAAAAAACCCATAAAAACCCTTATCCTAAGTTTAAGTTCTCTCCCCCCCTCACCCCGCCCCGCTTTATTTAACTTTAACTCCACCATACCATATTTTCCATATTTCCCCTAAAAACCCATAGAACCCCCTTTATCCTAAGTTTTGTTTCCCTCGCATTACTTAAAAAACCTCCGCAAATTCAAAATTTCCTGATACAAAACCTGTTTAACCCACCCCTTTGATGTGGTTAAATAAATCTCGCCATATTAAACCCCGGTCCCACTATATTAAACCCGTGCATTATACTTTTAACCCTCACCACTTATTCATTAAATAATTACAAGTTAAGTGTAATTATCCCCCGAGCCCCACTAATCTCTGCCTAATTTCCCTCTATAGCTTCACCAAGCGATAATCATTAGATATTTCACCCCCAAATCTGACGATGCCCATCCATATCGTACATTCCCGATGTCTGACCTTTACCAGCCTGAGAGCACGCATTATTCATGGTTTTACTCATGCCCCTTTTGGCTATGTGGCAGCTCCATGCTAACTTGCATGCTCTCAAGAAAATACCACCCAATGGCCAAAAGTAGTGTGATGGCCTCCAAAACTGCCTCCCTACTAATTTTGAAACCACTCACTATTCATATTATAAAATTCCACGCCAATTTTAGTTGTTACCTGTTAAAACGTTGAAGACCCTCATTTTCACTCTTTTTGCTCGTTTTTTCAGTGAAAGCTGCCTTAGCCATTTACGCCACCCTGTGACTCTACAACTGGATTCCACCATGGATTACCTCAAGAACACACTCCGAACTCCATCCACAGTTCTTCCCAATTCAAATAAAGCTTTCAGTCACCTCCTCTCAGACCTAGATTTTATTAACGAATTGTTCTATTTTGCAGGTAATTAGAAAACCGAGATCTTGGATAAACAATTTTGATACTAGTTCCAAAACCTGTTTACTCCAAAATTCGCAAGGAAAATTTATTCAAAAGCCTTTATCCAGAAGAAAAAGACAATTACACAGAGTAGAAGGAAACAATTTACACATTAATGGTAAAAACAAAGAAGAAATCATTTACACAGAGACAATAAATGTTAAAATAAAAGAGACAGATAAAACATACAGTTAAAAGAAAATCAGATGAAATATACAGAAAAATGATCAATATCCAACTACTAGATGTTGATACATGGAAAAAAATAAATGATTTATTGTTGGAATACACAATAAAAGTTTGAAATATACTGTAAAAGTAAAAAAGCACAATAAAGGATATTGATAGGTCAGCATGGTTAAAGTTGTATCAGATGAAAGGTCATAAGTAAATATGACATCGAGCGTGTAGACCAAACAACCAAGCAACTTAAAAGGAAAAAGATCAGAGAGTAAAAGACAGCATAACATAAATAACAGGGACAACAAACAACAGTTCAATAGCTGTCTCTAACTTCTTGCATGAAGATATTTCATTTTCCTAGATTGGTTCTCAATGCAGTTTGAGATATTTTGTAAATTCCTTTTGTATAAATACTTCATAATTTGAAGTATTGAAGGTGGTGGGTGGATTACTATACATTTGTAGAGTTATTTTGATCTTAAACCTAAGGGTGATTGTACCAATTTTCAAGTCAACGGACTAGAGCAAGTAATAAAAAGATTGCACTAGAGGATTCATGAGATGAGATATTGTAGTGAAGTATCTTCTTTGTCTGATTTTGTTACCTTCTTATGTGTTTCATAGACTTAATTGTTATCTAAATTTGAATGAATTAACTATAAATTTAACTCAGAGTTTGTTTAAGTACACTCTATTTTGCACAGTTAGTCATTTATATGTTTTCCTCTGATAACCAGATTTGAGAACCCTTAATTGCTCTATCATCATGGTTGATCTCTTTCACTTCTCTTCATGATCCGGCCAAGGGAACCCGTAATTGCTTCCTCAGTCTGATTGGAAACCATTTCACCTTCAAGCGTTTGAGATCTGTAGTAACTCCTCTATCTTGCCCTCTACACATTGTGTTTAGAACTTAATCCAGTCTTGTTTGTCTGACATTTGACTCCATAGTCCAGTGGTGAAAGGCAACCCTTTTCATCTAAGTAAGTGATCCCACCACCCAAATTCAAATCAAAAACCCAAGCACAATCATAACTAGCCTAAAATTAATTAACTAAAACAAAGTTAAATCATAAAGAGAGAGCCCTCTCTAAGATTAGGAAGGCTAGGTCCTGATCTCCAAAAGTGGTTTGTCATTACCTCTATAATTTCTTTTTTCTAACAACTTTGAAGAAATTTGGATAACATCATTGGTGACCATACTGGGGACTTTAATCCTCAGTCTCATAAAACTTTAAGGAAACCTTAAATTTAATCTTAAGCCCCTTAAGCTCATTTTAACAAGTTGATTGTGAAAAGTTTGATAAAAAATAGTTAAAAATTTTAGAATTATGACTCCTAATAAGACTCAATATACTAAGGCAAATCTAGATCCAAACCCTGCTACTATAATTGATGACCCAGAAATTTTTTTAAGAAAACCAGAAAAGGTAGAAACTCAGGCAAGTAGTAGTTAGTTAGTTAAAGAAAATTCACTCCCTGAGGAGTTGTCAACTTTAGAGGAAATTCCTTTTGATTTGTCATTTGACCTCTCATTATTTAGAACTAAATCTAAGAATGAAATCCATGAAATAGTGTTAAACCTTGAGTTTGTTCAACTCAGTGAATCAAAAAGGGTGATTATCCATCCAAATTTAGATAAATTTATCTTGGATACTTTTGACAAGTTAGAAGCTTTGACCTCTACATTGATAAGCCATATAAATGATTCTTACTTTCAACAACTGTTGAACTAGCTACCCTTACTGCTACTGCTTCTAAAATTTCCGCACAATCTTCAATCACTGTAAATACACCTTCATTTACCACCACCTCACTTATAGTAACCACCACATTCCATTCCCCTAAACCAGTTATTCATCAACCATCCTCACCATCATCTAGTTCATCTCCATCCAGTTCAAGCCCTTCCTCAAGTACCAACTCCTTATCCCCTATTCAACCCAGAATCCAAGCGATGGCAGACAAATATGCACCTCTTGTTTTACCTGCACAACTCCATGCCATGCCCCAAGATTATCAAAGAAAAATCTTTTTGTTTGATGCTACTGGTCAGTACACTTCTCAACAACATATTAACAAAATGATTGACTATTTTTAGTTGCATGAGATAGATGAATCAGATGTCCAAATGAGGTTGTTTTCCCAAACGTTAACTGGGGATGTTAAGAAATGGTTCAAATCTTTACCTGCTGCCCATATTCCAGACTTAGCTACTTTTCGTAGATTATTCATTGATAGATGGGAGAGAAAGAAAACCCCCTGCAAATACTTTCTGAATATGATAACAGTAGAAGATCTCCTAATGAGCCAATTTAGGACTATTGTACTAGGTTCAATAACATCTACAATGCAATCCCTGTTAATCTTAAGCCTCCACCTAACCTAGCATTAATCAAAACCCCTGATGGTTTTGACACTGACATGTCATACCAGTTAAGGGAGCGAAGCCCTCAAACATTGGAACAAATGCAAAGCAATGTTGTTAGTGTAGAGACCAAACTCTTATCCAAGAAAGCCAGAATGAAAAATGAAAAGAGAGTTGTAATTAAAGGGGAAACTTCCACTTCTGGTGGAAAAATAGATAATTTAGCAAAGAGTGTAGAGGGAACAATGGATAGATTAAAAAACATGGAAATAAAAACTCAATGGGAGAATCAACAACCACCCCCAATAAGAAACACCAATTTTAGGAATAATCCTAACACTAGAAAGAACGTTATACCATATCAGTAGATTAGGCATCCCTTCCAAGAGAACTATGCTAAGGATTCACAGATCCATGAAGAAGATGTTGACACCCAAATAAACTTGTTAGGAATAAACAATGAAAATATTTTTTTCTTACACAAGAAGAATAGGAGTTTTACACGTTGCAACAATTGCAAGTAGAATCTGGTGAGTCCTTTAACATTAAACATGGTTATGAGTCAGCTATATATGAGGTTCACAAACAATATAGCTTAACAAGTAAAAAGAAAAATCAAGCTCCCCCTAAAATATCAATCCAGACCCAAACTAAGAAAATAACAGAAGCTCGTGTTACCAAAGTCATACAAATCCTCCCTATGGGAACACTGAATACTTCTACCCTGGAATTGTAGATATAACCTCCACTAGAACTCAAACTGAAACAATCACTCAAAACATTCCAAATAGGAGTAATCAGAATAAAACAACTGAACCACAGACTGAAATGCCTTGTATTGAAAAACAAGATAAAAACACACAGACTACATTTTTAAGGAAGATCATCCAAACAAACAAAGCTCAGCTTCCTTTCAACATCAAAACTGAAATAGAAAAATTAAATATATTAGTTCCTTTGACTGAACTAGTAAAGAATGAATCCTATAGATCACAGATAACTGAAACTTTAAATATAGGAGGGAGAAGATGTTGTCAATCTGAATGATGATCAACCTAAATTGTTGTTTGGCCTTGAGGCCAATGGTATTTATCAACAAGGGGGAGTCCCTCCTTTCTACATTAGCCTAAACATTCATGACAAAATATTACATAATGCTATGTTAGACTCAAGGGCATCCCATAATTTGATGCCAAAAGCAATCATGGAGAGACTAAACCTAGACATCACCAGACCATATAAGGACTTGTTTTCCTTTGACTCTAGCCAAGTTAAATGCCTTGCTTTGATCAAGGATTTATGTGTAACTCTAGTCCAGCACCCAGAAAAGGGTCTTCTGATGGACATAGTAGTTGCAAATATCCCACCCAAATATGGAATGTTGCTATCTCTCTGATGGGGAGAAAAATTTCAAGGATCCTTGCAATTAGATATGTCATATGCCACCATATCTGTTTTTGGCCAACAAAGGAAGCTATGTAGAGAGACCTTGGTGAAATATATGGTGAGTAGTGCAGAAAAACCACAAAATTTTCCAATATATACTCCATGCATTTTGATATGTACTCTTTCATCTTGTACAATTCATACCATGAAAAAAAGGAAATCACAGCTGAAGAACTGAAATACAAAATTTCTGACAGTGAAAACATTTTTCATGAGTCCCTATGGCATCTAGATTTTGATGGATCTGTGAATAGGTTAGGGGCTAGTGCAGGAGTGTGGATCCACAATATGGGGAATAATCATTTTGAGGGACATGCATTCATATTAAACTTCAAGTGTACAAATAACATGGCTGAATATGAAGTCCTAATCTTAGGATTACAAATGGTTAGAAAACTTGGAGCCAAGAGAGTTTCTACACTTGGAGAAAAGGAATTTATTATTAAATAAAGTAATGGTGAATACTCTGTAACCAATCCCAGACTTAGTCAATATAGGGAGGCTATCCTAGATTTGATTAAAGACCTCCTAGAAACAAAATTTGTTGTCATTCCTAGAAAACAAACTATGCAAGCGCACAGTCTTTCCACTTTTGCTAGTACCTGCAAATTTCCCTTCCAACCCAATCATCAGTACACTGTAGACGTGAGACATAGGCTTGTCACACCACACAATTTGAAGTATTGGCTGATATTCTCCCACGATTCCCAAATTTATGATTTCATGAATGCTGAAGGTGAGTTTCAGAATTGTAAAATAGATACATACTATACAGTAGACAGTGACATAGATGTAAATATGTTAGAAGTAGCTAAACCTACTAATTTCACTAGATTAGAAGTAGATAACTTAGAAAATGTAGGAATAGAAGAAATAATGAATGATGATCCTGGAATTCTTAATATTAAAAATAATTTTTTTCCTAAGGGATTAGTCCACTTAGAAGATTTGTTTGATTCCAACAATGTAGCTAGGAAACCGAAACTAGAGACTTTGAGCGCAAATATAGAAGAATGTAACATAAGAACTGAGGAAAAAACAAAACTCATTAAAATAAAAAAAACCTTAACTCCAAAGGAAAAGGTAAAATACATAAATCTATTTAAAGAGTTCCATGATGTATTTGCATGGAGTTATGAAGACTTGAAGTCTTATCACACCGGCATAATCCAACACAAAATACCTCTCAAAGAGGATCATAAACCTTTCAAATAGAAACTTAGAAGGATTAATCCAGTTCTTATGCCCTCTATTGAGAAAGAAGTTAAAAGAATGTATGATTTCCAAATCATAACTCCCATTAGATACTCATATTGGATTTCAAAATTAGTCACTACTAGGAAAAAGACTGGAGAAATTAGAGTTCATGTTGATTTCAGAAATTTAAACAAGGTTTCATTAAAAGAAAACTATCATCTACTAAAAATGGACCATATCCTTCAGAGGGTAGTAGGCTCATCCAGAATCTATTTACTTGATGGATTTTCTCGATATAACCAAATCTTAGTTCAACCAAAGGACCAAGCCAAAACTGCATTTACTACTCCTTGGGGTACCTTCATGTATTTGAAGATGCCTTTTGGGTTAATTAACACAAAAGAAATATTTCAAAGAGATATGGATATAAATTTTTCCAAGAAGATCCATGATTTCTTAGTGGTATGCCAAGATGACATTACAATCTTTTCTAAATCTAACAATGAAAACCTAGAACACTTGAGAAGAGTTTTCATCAAATGCAGAGAATTTGGGATTTCCTTAAATCCCAAAAAGACACTCTTTGGTCTAGAGGAAGGAAAGTTGTTGGGGACATATAATATCCAAAGATGGAATTAGAATAGATCATGCTAGAATAGAGGCCATTTTAACCATCACCCATCCTAGAAACATAAGAGAATTGCAATCATTTTTAGGCAAGATTAATTTTCTTAGGAGATTCATTTCAAATTTAGCATAATTTATTAGATAACTAAATAACATGTTAAGAAAATATTCAGCACTTAAATGGACACTGGAGACCAAATAATCCTTTGAAGACATCAAGGAAGACCTAACCAAAACTCCAGTCCTTATAAGCCTTAATTTTCAGAAATATTTTATTATTTTTTCTTTTGCTTCAGAACACACCATTGCAGCAGTCTTGTTGAAAAATAATAACCAAGGATATGAACAACCAATTTCATTTTTCAATAAATCCTTAAGAGATGCCACACTCAAATACAACATTATGGAAAACAAGAATTAGCTTTAGTAAAGGCTATCAAATATTTCAAAGTCTATAGTTTGTATTTTCCCATTATTGCAGATGTTCCAAATTTAGTAGTTAAGGACATTTTGACACAAAATGGGTCTAAAGGGAAAAGAGGTATCAAAGGCCAATGTTTAGCCAAACTCATGGTTGAATTGAACTATCGTGCCCTAGATATTAATTTAATTGGTGCCCTTGATGATCAGGAAGAGATGGCTACTCCACAGATCAATGAACCTTTTACAAATTCACCTTGGTATGCAGATATCATATTTGTATTACTGAACTTACAAGCTCCTCCTGGTTTAGCAAGAACTAAAGCTATATTTTTGAAAATGAAGTCATTAATATATTGTATCATAGATAATGATTTGTTTTGGAAAGATATTAGTGGCATTCTTTTGAATTGTTTACTGAAAGATGAAGCTGATAAAACTATGCAAGAATTTCATGGAGGAGATTGTGGATGACACTTGTATTGGAAGACTACTGTTGACAAAATTCTGAGGGTTGGTTTCTACTGGCCCACCATGTTTGTAGATGTTAAAAACCATGTGACCTCCTATCATAAGTGCCAGATATTTGAGGGAAAGAGAAAACTTTTACCCTTGCCTCTTAAACCCATCTCTATAGAAATGCCATTTCAGCAATGGGGGTTAGACTTCATTGGAGAAATCACCCAGCCTCCTCAGCCTAGCATAAGTGGATTTTGACAGCCATTAATTATTTCACCAAATGGATAGAAGCCATACCTTCTAGACAATAAATAGACATTGTCATTATCTTATTCCTAGAAAATAATATCCTATCAATATTTGGATGCCCCCAAGATTTCATTATTGATAATGCAGCGACCTTTAAATCCAAGAAAATGGTATATTTCTGTAACAAATTCCACATCACCCTTGGCCAATCCACTGAATATTACCCTAAAGGTAATGGACTTGCATAATCCTCTAACAAAAGCCTGGTCAATATCATTAAGAAATTACTGGAAGACAATAAAAAGACATGGAACAAAGAGTTGGTTAATGCCTTATGGGAAGACAAACTAACTACCAATAAGTCCATTGGCACATCTCCTATCAGTTAGTATATGGGATGAATGCTATTTCTCCATCTTCTTTGGGAGTGCCAGTGATGAAGATCATCCAGGAATTATAGGGGGAACCAAATGATATACGGAGAAAGATAAATCAGACCATACAGTTGCAGCAAACCAAAGAAGAAGTATATGTAAAATCACAGGTAATCTAGGACAAAATAAAAAATGTATTTAATAAAAGACTAAAGCTGATGATTTTTACATAGGTGATAAGATTCTTAAGTAGGATTCAAGAAGAGAAGACAAGGGAAAACATGGAAAATTTGACTTCTTATGGCAAGCGTCTTATGTCATTTATGGTTACAGGGGTAACAATGCATTTTTCTTGAGAGAGATAGATGGATCAGATCTGCCAGGAGGACCTGTCAACGGTAGAATGTTGAAGCATTACTTTTGCATGGATTAACAATAGTACATTTTACTTTGTTCATTGTACATAACATTACAGAGTTTAGATTGGATTGGATGGTAATCTTTTGAAGTTGAAGCCCGGAGAGAAGGACATGAGATTTGAAAATTTCACCATCATAAGTATAAATAAGGTGGAAATCATAGAAGAACAATTTACAAGGTAACTGCAGTCACAATCCAAAGGCCACCAATCTTTAAGTTCTTGACATTTCACTAGGAAATCACATCCCCATGTGGAGCCACTGTTAGGGTCCTATAATAATAGGATTCATAATTTTGACTTGTCTATGGTTAGTCTTGTAATATTGTACATATTTTTTCTTTCTACAAAATGTTTTCCATATTAAAAATTTAAAAATGTAAAGATTGTGTGTCCAAAAAGAAATATCAAAGGACAAAAAGAATAAGAAAAGATAAACAAAGTCAAAGAATATGAACCCCAAAAAAAAACAAATAATGGAAGTGTGCAAGTCTAAGTGCCACTTCTTTTTACTTTATTTTGCAAAATAATGGTTGTGTGTGGCTTGTCATAAATGCCACAACCCATGATAGTCAAACTGTTTAGCCTTGACTAGTTCATGCTTTAAATTTCATGTTTATAGATAGAGAATAAATATCTAGCCAAACTATTTAATCTTGGCAGATCGGTAGTTAGGTAGAGAAATAAAAATGTGCTCATAAGCTTAATCTGAGCCATTGGAAGATATAAGTGTTGGGTCGTGCAACAGGTATAAATTTACTCTTGATTACACTATCTTTTTTCTCTTTTTTATGCATTTGTGCCATGATGTAATAAGATTTTGATAGAATTTTGATAGAAAGTGAACAAAACCAATTTTGATATGAATTGGTTGTCAAAACTAACTTTCATTGCTTTTTATGCATATATTAGCGAACGGGACGATTGTTGTTCAATCTATTGAACAAAAAAGGCTAAACAAGGAGAAAAGAGTGTGTCTTGTGCGGTCAAGTTGAGAAGAGAATCAGGATGATTAGTGCAAGATGGAAGATTGTCTGATAATAGTACTTAGTTGCGAATTCCTCAGGATCTCCTGATCCTAAGGAATCACATTTATCTCTTTTCCTCTTTGCCTATAAGAGGGGAAAAACGAATAGAATAGAGCAACTTTTTCACCTTTTTACTTCAAATGTAATTTTAATATACAGAGTGCTACTCTGAAGGATACGTCATGTTGTATGGCATTTGGATTTGATGAATAGTATATAATTTTTGTTTTTGTTTATTCGCAATATTCTGATGTAATTAAGCAGTAACCATTGGCGGCTTGGGCCCGATCACTGGTGGATTTCACTATTGTTCCCTATTTTATAATTTTACCTTTCTTTTACTGCAAGTTTAATTACTCTGTTTTATAGCTTTACGGTTGATTTACATTCAATAGTGTTGAGTTTGTGTATTCATTGCATTAATTCTTATTTCTGTTGATTAGCTTCATTTATTTGTGTCATAGACTGATTTAATTATTAGGTAAGAATCATTTCTTGTTAATTGATAGCCAGAGTGTTATTGGTTAGATCAAGTGTATTGCTTTTATGCAAAAGTTTAGATTCAGCTGAAAGATCTCTGTTATCGCTATGGTGCACTCAGTTGATGCAATTGCAATTAGGACATTTTTATTAAGACTGAGTTTGGTTTTGATTAAGATTGAGTTTTGGTGCTTGATTAGGTTAATTTCCTTGAAGCTACAAGCTTGATATTTATGGTTTGATCCATTTACTCTTGTATTGAAATTAATAAGATATCTTAAAGCATTACCCTCTATAGATATAACGATTTTCATCACTTGCACATATTGTGTACACTCTTGAAACAAAAAGACTTACCCAGGTCGATAATAATGTGAGGCATTTAGGACTTCTAAAAGACACCTTATATGTGCCCAACATTTTGGCGTCGTTTCCGAGGAGAGTGTTTCCACTTCAGACAAGGTGATGTATGTTTGATAATTGTTTGCTCTAAAGGAATTGGGTATTAAAAACGAAAGGTAAGAACCTGCATATGAGCAAGTAAATTGCTTGCTCCCTTGCCCACTTTTTAGCACAATTTTGTAGGAACTGAAGTAGAAATAGATGTTTGATGTTCGTTTGTTGTGAATGATTTGGGTATTAAAAATGGAAGGTAAGAACCTACATACGAGCAAGTAAATTGCTTGCTCCTTTTCCCACTTTTTAGAAAAAATGCTTAGGAATTAAAGTGGAAACAAATTTTTGTATTTCTGTATGAATGACTAAGAAGAAAAGAGGAGAAAAAGATATGGTGCCCCTTGGATGATCAACCTTCATTGACGAAATCATCAGGAAAGTTGAGTCTCAATCATCAAAAGGACCTCAAATCATTTCTACAAGAAATCCTACTATAACCCTTCAAGTTGTAGGATCATTATCTGTAGTTGACGCTGAGATTCACAACAAGACTCAAGGGTTTGAATAGAGTTTTTAGAACACTGAAAAATTATAGCCTAACCCTTTACAAGAAGGGAATTCTTGCAACCTCCTTGAAGGAGAAGGGGAAACAGGTAGTGCTGAAAAGATTAAATCATCAAAACCCAAATGTCCTGAAGTAGTAGTTAAACATAGGACACCCAGCATTCCAGACCAAAGGTAGTGTTGTTAAAACCATTCTAAAAGTCTCTTCTAAATCCCCCAGGAACAAATCTCTAGCACTAGAAATCCCTGAGGAATATTGGCATATTTTTTATCAAATGGATAATAATCAGAAATAGCCTCAGACCTCTACATTACAATACCCTATTGTTGATACAGTTTTCAATGCTCCCATGAAAGCTATTCGATTAAAAAATATTCCTACCTTTCATGGGCTAACTTCAGAGGATCCCGATGCATACCTTTTCGAATTCGATGTTTATGTAGAGGGTATGATTACACTACCAACCCCCAGAAGCTGAAGTTTTTCTCCTTTACTATGAAGGGAGAAGCTCTGTGTTGGTTTATGGGGCTTGGTGGAGGTACCATTAATGACTAGGACCAAATGAAAACAACCTTTCTAAAAAAATACCAAGATTATTGTCGAACTAGAGAACTAAAGGATGAAATCTTTCAAATGGTAGCTAAGACTAATGAGACTCTCGAAGAATATGTAGAACGTTTTCAATATAATCTACAAAGATCTCCTTATGCAAATTTACCTCCTGATGTTCTTAAAACTACGATGATCAAAGGTATGTAAGACCAATGGATATAAACACTAAATTTAATGGGGAAGGGTGATATTTATCAAGAATATTATGACAATATTATACAATTATGCATCAGGTGTTCCAGAGGCAGTACAAGGCTAAAACCAACCGGATGTGATGCGATCACCAGAGACAGCAAAGCCTCAGTTGGAAGCATTACACGAGTGGAAATCGAAAATTTGCTGGAAGATTTAAAGACTGATATCTTGGGGACCCTGATGATACAATTAGATATCATGCAAGCCAAACAAAAACACACTGAATCAGAACATAACACGGCTATTTTCTATCCACGTTGCAAAAAGAAACACAATCATAGAGAATGTCCGGTAGATATGATACAAAAATGTACCATTTGCACTAAGGATCATGCTATGGAAAGTTGTCCATCGCTTCTTAGATTAAAAGTAGTTTTCAAGGAAGTAGAAGAGGAAGTGGAACCAGTATATCTGTTGAACCAACATTGTCAATGGTAAGCATCTCCAACAGATATGCCTACATAACCTTCTTCATTCTTTCCTTCCTCATAATTTAATTGTCAACAGTATCTAGGGGAAGCATGGCAGAACCAACCACCTTTCTCTACTTGGCCACCTCAAGAATTGTATATGCAATCATGGCCCAACCAATCAAATCTAAATAATAATTGGCCAAATTCCTCTTACACTCCACCATTTTGGTAAAAAACCCCCTATTCCTCTCAATGGTCTCCTTCTACCTCAAAAAATTAGAACTGGCAACCAAATTGGAAATGATTTGCAAACCATCCTATGGGGACAGTTCCTCTGCCTCAACCAAGCTTACTAGCACCTTACACATTGTAGCAAAATCCTCAACATAATATATGACCACAACTCCCAGCTCAACCCAAACCAACCCAAATCCTAACAATAGACCGATCCAGTCAGTATAAATTATTGAGAGTCTAGACCCTAAAGTTAAGTGAGAGAATGTAATGAACTTAAGTTAAGATCTAGATGCATAATTGCTCCATACGAGCATAAAAATCTGCAACCTGAAGTTAAAGAAACACATATAAATAATCCTTCAACCATAGATGACCAAAAAATAAAGCAAGGAGAAGATACAAACAGCAGAAAGATCCCGAGCAAATTATAATTACTTCTCCCGTTCCCGAAAATATTGATAATACCTCGACCAATTGTATATCCTCACTTTAATCTTCTCAGTGAACTAAAAAATCTCTATATAAAAATGCCCCTCCTCCAGGGCATTCAAGATATTCTGATATATGCTAAAACCATTAAGAATTGTGTGCAAAGAAGTCTATGAGGAAAACAAAAATAACACAAAATATTCATGTCGTCGGAACTTTGTTTGATTTATTACTAGGCAAAGATACACCTGTAAAATACTAAGACCTGGGGAATCCCATTGTCACAGTCCAAATAAATTGCCTCTCTTTCCCAATGCTTTAGTTGACTTAGGGGCAGCCATTAACATTCTTACAGTAGAAACTTGTGAAGTGCTTCACATCATAGCCTTAGAACCAACCACTACCTTGTTGGGACTAGCTGACCATTCAGTCATTAGGCCAGAAGGAACATTACAAGATGTGATGGTTTCTATGGACTCTTGGGAATATCCGGTAGATTTTTTTATTATTAACCCTAGAAATCTAGATTTTTTTGCTAGATGGACATCCCTTAATATTGGGAAGGCCTTGGCTAGCAAAGGTTGGAGCTTATATAGGCTACCGAACAGGAAATATGACCATCAACAGAGGGAATGTTGTAAAGAATATAGCTTTATACCCTCCTGCACAATCAAGCCTAACCATTGTAAAAACTAGGAAACAACCAGTAGCATATTTAAAATAAAATATTTGTTCACCATTGACTGTGGTAGATGTGATTGAATTCAAAAATCAAACAGAAGATGATGTCATAAACACCTTTATCAATCACTCTAATGCAATGTCTAATTTGAGATGTCACATGATTGAAGCAGTCTTTCACAATGACATTGAAGAAGATTCCTTGAGAGACATTAATGACAAACCGATACCAACAACCATTGTCTATAATAGCAAGCCCATTGAAATCGAGCAAGGGAAAATCCTGAACATTAACAGTAATCTGTGTAATGACCAGCAACAGAAACTTATCCAATTCCTTGGGAAATATAAAGGGGATTTTGCATGGGACTACCAAAACATGAAAGGGATTGACCCTCAGTTATGCATGCACCACATCTACACTGAAACAGATGCAAGACCCATTCGACTGCCACAACATAGATTAAATCCTCATCTAAAGGATATTGTGAAAGAAGAGCTTCAAAAATTGTTAGATGTGAACTTTATTTATCCTATATCTGGCAGTAAATGGGTTTCTCCATTAGTAGCTGTCCCCAAAAAGAATGGAAAATGGTGGATATGCATTGACTGCAGAGAACACAAAAAAGAAACACAAAAAGACCATTTTACCCTTCCATTTATCGACCAGGTCCTAGATACACTAGCAAGAAAGAAATTCTTCTATTTCCTAGATGGCTTCAGTGGCTACAACCAAAATCAAATTGCCCCTAAAGACCAAAATAAAACTACTTTCACCTACCCCAGGGGAACATTTGTTTACAAGGTATTGCCTTTCGGATTGTGCAACAAACCTGCTACATTCCAAAGAGCCATACTCAGCATTTTTGTAGACTTGATAAATGAAGGATTGGAGGTGTACATGGATAATTTCACACCCAATGGAAATGACTTTGATCAGGCATTACACACATTGGAGAAAGTCATAGAATGGTGTATTTCTACTAGGTTATGCTTAAGTCATGAGAAGTGTCATATGATTATGATAGAGGGCCTGATCCTCGGTGATTACATTTTAGTAGCTGGAATTTAGGTAGATCCAACAAAGATACAAGTAATCCTATTATTAGCTACTGCCTGCACTCAAATAGAGGTATGTAGTCTTTTTGGGTTTGTTGGATATTATCATATATTTATAAAGAAGTTTTTTGCAAATTTCTATACCTTTATATGCCTTAATACGAAATATTGATTTTATATGGACTGATAAATGTGACACTGCCTTTACAGATCTGAAACGGTTAGTATTGACAGCACCAGTTTTACGAGTCCCGAATTGGGATATACCTTTCCAAATTTCATCAGTGCATTAGGCACAGCCATTGGAGTTTTCCTTGGCCAAGAAGAAGACAAGAAACCTTACGCTATATATTACATCAGCAAAAACCTAACTCTTGCTGAGTTGAATTACATAGAAAAGGAGTTTCTAGCTATTATTGTTGGCTTATTAGGGCTTGACCCAGGTTCAGAAGTGTTTTAGCCAAACAAATCCTGAAACTAACAGCCCTTTCAGCAACGTTCCACGGAGCACAAACTGAGGTCTCACCGAAGGTAGTATGGGAGGGTGCTGGAACTAGGTTTCTACAGCCTAGGGATGTCTTGATGAGATCTGGAACGATGGCGAACTGATCTTATGCACTAGTGCAGCTCCGCACAGCTCTCTGACCTCTGAGTAGCTCTGCGAAGGGGCGTTATCTAGATCCTCTAACCTTACTGAGTTATTATTATAGATCTTACTTAATTTTGCGGGCCCAGTAATCTTTATTAATTATTCAATATTTATAACCAGTGCGCGCAACCATAAACTGTAAAAGATGTAGAAACATATAAGCATAAACATACAAATGCACAATATTTCAAAACCAACTTATCTTCTATTAATCTTCTGTTCCAGTTACAATCCACTTCCTACCCTGTACACTCAGTTGTAGGGCTCTGCGCACATAGCTGCGGATTCTACTAGGCCTCCGTGCAAACAGCTGTAGAGCCTCTATCTACTACTTCGACCCAAGACTCGGATTTATAGACTCAAATCGAATATCACATTCAAAAACCCATACACTTCAGATCAAATCTAAAACTTACCTTCTATCCTTAAGGCCTCACTCTATTTATACATTCCCATGATCTATGAACCATGGGTAGGCCAACACATTCTACATTAAATTACAATATTTTAGGGTGTACTACACTAGACACTCACACTCTGCACCTACATTTTGTGGGGTCTTTACCATTAACGCAAAACTGGGCTTTAAGCCCCAACAACAAACTATTGGGGGATCCACTGCCCAATAGGCCCCCAACACAATCATCATGACTCGTCCTGAGTCACTCAGCTGGTGCGCTGATATTCATGCGCCAGTTCATCCCACAACTTCTGCACTCCTTTTAAATCCACAACATATTCTTCCACTGTCTAATGTACCCATTTCATGCGTATCTCTGATGCTTCATCGTCAGGTGCAATTCTTTGCCTAAGTGTATATGCCCTGCATTTGTTCCAACTTTCCCTCGACCTTAGTTGTGACCGTGAATGCTTCCTTGAGAAAAGGTTGGATGCGTTCATTAAGCACTACTTCTTTTTGGCGCGCGGTGTCCACCTGTGCTTTGAGAGCCTGGGCCTCCCTAATTTTGGCCAATATTTGGGAAACATTTTCTGCCTCATCATCTTGTGCTTCAATTCAAGCGATCAGGGCTTGCAAATCTCCCTCCACCTCCTCGATTTCGATGGTGATAGCTTTTCCCTTCTCTTCCATTGACAATTTATTGAATCGCGGGTTCCATGGTGATACCTGAACTAGCCCCATCGTCTACTTGTATTTGTGGTCACAATGTGTGTGGGGACTTTGGAACCTCTAGTCAGCTGCCACCTCTCCAGGCTCCTCCTAGGTCACATGGGGCTCTGGGGTTACTTCTATGATCACACTCCGGTTCTTGCAGCCGTCATTGTTTCTACATTGGATTCATTTGGTCGCATACTTATGGGTGGCAAGGTATCTTAGTTCTCAATGCTCTGTATCAGCTCAAATCTCAAACAACCAAGTGATTCCTTGAGGCTTCCCCAAGGGATTTTACAGTAACGTTTCAATTTGAATTCAGCCATTCCCTCCAATTCTGAGCCATTAATACCTTCTTGGCGGTAGATCATATCGAATCTAGCTCTTAGTTCTTGTCTTAATGGCCCACCGCCTACTCCTTTCTACCTTAAATTAGACCTCTTGTCATGAACAATGACATCAACGGTCACCTCCCAACCTACCCACGCAGCAGAACAAGCCCTTATGCACGACTGTTATCCCTGTGACGTGTTGGCCGTACGCGGAACCTCCTTTCCGAACAGATCTCCTTCAGACTCATTTATACTTCCATGCCTTCTTTCAACTACTTGGAGCGCTGAGACTGTGCTTCCTATAGATATTCAGGTGGTCGCACCCCCAGTGCAAGGCTTCCATTTTCCTACTAGCCTGGGTTGCGGGCACCCTTCAAATACCCTTGTGTCTGGTAGTGTGTCACATTCTTCTTTGTATGGTACGATCCCTTGTTTAGTAAGGTGTGGTCACAACCATGAAAGCAGGGTCGCAACTCTTTCTAATGCAGTAGTAGGGTCGGCTAGACTTGATCCCATCATGTTTAGTTTCTTGTGGCTGACTTGCATGACTTTGGTTTCCAGTTCGCTGATTTCTTTGTCCAATGTCACATTTCTCTTCCTCAGCTGGGCCCACTCATCCTAAAGTTCACGAAGCTTCATGCTCCCTTGTCAAATGGATTCTTGCAACTTCCTAATTCCTTTACCCAGGTCCTCGCATCCTGTCCCAACTATGGGAGCTGTGCTCTGGGGATTCTTCTCTCTCGTCCTGGTTTCATCTCTTCTTTTCAATGTTGGGGTCATCTCCACGCTCCTATTTTTGCTTATGGTCCTATAGGCCCATTTAACTGCTAGTACGCATAGGTCCCAATCCATTCGTTTGCCTGGTAAACTCTATTCATGATTCCGCGTAGCTTTGTGAATGCTTCAATGTGGGGTATTTGAGGTGTGCATCGCTTTTCCTGCTACCGTGGCGAGTTCTGATTTTTTATACTTATCTAGGGATGTGCTTACACAGCACACGTCTACACCCATTAACACAGGTGGGCATGCAAACTGCTTCACCCTGGCTGCCCGGCTCATGTTCAATGCTGGGGACACCGAAACCTTAAGTGCATTTGTCTTCTACATTTTCATCAGTTCCCAATATTCTTTTGGTGTGTATTCCACCATCGTGCGGGTGTTGTGTGCAACGCCCATCCCATCGCACTGTACCGCTATTGTTCTTGCACTTCCCTTTTGAATTTGTCTAAGAATTCATCCACGCATGTCTCCCTATCATATGTTAGTAGTTGCCTTTCTTCGGTCATCATGCATCGCAATGATCTAATCATCATGTTGCAATTCAGCATTTTTACTTCATGCAACCGATTTTTCCAGTGTTCTATTTCTTCATCTGAATCCAAAGTACAGGAACTATCGCGTTCCCATGAAATTCTCCCATCTGCAGTCGGCTTCACCCAATCCTAGTCTTGCATCGTTATCTAGTAAATGTAGTCCAGTTCATCGTAGCTGTCATTGTCACGCACAGGTTCGGTGTAGCGTGCTCCTTCAGCCAGATCTAGCAAAACTACTACGCATAGATACTTTTTCTCGAATATCATATTCCACTTCTTCAGGTTGATGACTCCATTCATATTCATGGCCCAATGTATTCCTAGAAACATGCCGTAAGGGTTGCTGTCATCAACAATCTCTATTACCTCAAAGTTCGTCTGCATGCTCGCACCTTCGATTTCCACTATTACCCCTTGCAACCTTCCCATGGGCAAGATCTTTTGTTGGTTTGCCATCGAGACCATTTGTTGGCTTAGTGGGGCCTAACTCATGTTCAGAAGTGTTTTAGCCAAACAAGTCTCGAAACTACTAGCCCTTTCGGCAACAATCTGCGAAGCGCGGACTGAGGTCTCACCCAAGGTAGTATGGGAGGGTGCTAGAACCAAGTTTCCTCACCATAGGGATGTCTTGATGAGATCTAGAATGGTCGCAAACCAATCCTATGCACTAGTGCAGCTCCGCACAGCTGTCTGACCTCTGAGTAGCTCTACGAAGGGGCGTTATCTAGATCCTCTAACCTTAGTAAGTATTATTATAGATATGACTTAATTTTGTAGGCCCAGTAATATTTATTAATTATTTAACATTTATAACCAGTGCGTGCAACCATAAATTGTAAAAGATGCAGAAACATATAAGCATAAACATACAGATGCACAATATTTCAGAACCAACTTATTTTCTATTAATCTTCCATTCCAATTACAATCCACTTCATACTGTGCACACTTAGCTACAGCAGTCTGTGCACACAACTGTGGACTCTACCAGGCCTCTGCGCACATAGCTATGGAGCCTCTATCTACTAATTTGACCCAAAACTTGAACTTATAGACTCAAAGCTAATATCACATTCAAAAACCCAGAACATTTCAAATTAGATCTAAAACTTACCTTCTAGCCTTAGCGCCTTGCTCTATTTATACATTCCCATGGTCTGCGGACCATGGGTAGGCTGACACATTCTATATTAAATTACCATATTTTAGGGTGAACTACCCTAGGCTCTTGCACTCCGCGCCTACATTTTGTGGGGTCTTTACATTACATTAACCCAAAACTGGGCTTTAAACCCCAAAAACCCACTATTGGGGGATCTGCTGCCCAACAATTATTTATGCTATCAACAAATTTAGACAATATATAACTAGATACCCTATATTTATGTATATTAATCACTTTTCCACTAAATATTTATCCAATAAACCAATTACAAATGGCAGAGTGACTCGTTGGTTACTACCTTTGTAGTTATTTGACATAACTATAAGGGATTGACCACGGAAGGAGAACCTCGTGGCAGACTTCCTCTCCCGAGTGCTAAGAACATATGATACAGTGGCGGTAGAGGATCAGTTCCCAGATGAAAATTTGTTTGTTGTGGCCATAAAAATGCAATGGTATGCAGATGTAGTGAATTACTAAGCATCGGGAAAATTGCCCAAACATCTAACACCCAGAAAAAGGAAATTGATTGTTTAGCGTAGCACTCATTTCTCCTGGATTGGAGGATACCTTTTTCACACGGGATCTGATATGCACATCTGCAGGTGCATCAGGGAGGATGAAATTTATGATATCTTAAAAGCCTGCCATGATGGACCTTGCGGTGGACACTTTGCAGATCACAAAACTGGACATAAAATTCTACATATGGGCTACTATTGGCCCACTATCTTTAAAGATGCTAAGAAATTTTCCCAGGAATGTGATAGTTGCCAAAGGATGGGCTACCATAGCCAATCAAATGAAATTCCCCTGCATCCATAGTTGGCAATAGAACCCTTTGAGAGTTGGCCATTAGATTTCATTGGGTCATTAAAACCACCATCCAACCAGAAATTGTATATATTGGTTGTAACATATTACATAAATAAGTGGGTGGAAGTAGTAGCGTTACCAATAGAAACAAAGGAAACTTTTATTAATTTTCTTTTCAAAATTTTTGTGTGGTATGGCTTACCCAGAGAATTAATTACTAATGGGGGGCCACAACTCGTGGGTAACAAGATTGCTGCTACACTGAAAAATCATCACATCACACACAGAATTACTTCTTCGTATCATCTGTAAGCGAACGAGCAGGTGGAGAGCACAAACAAAGTTATCAAATCTATTCTAACAAAGACGGTCTCATCACATTGATGAGAATGGACTGTTCAACTACCAGAGGCCTTGTGGGTGTATCGCACAACTTGGAGAAACACTACTGGATACTCTCCGTATCAACTGGTATTTGGTAAGGAACCCATTTTTCCCATAGAATTTGAAATACAAACACTAAGGATAGCCCAAGAAGTGGGACTGGATTTAACTAAAGCCTAGGTTAACAAGTTACAGTAGATGAACGAATTAGATGAAATCTAGCTACTAGCTCTACAGCATATGACACTTATTGTTGAGGAGGTAAATCCTCTCTGTGGACATAGGCGATCCCTACTAGCCCAGACCGGGTCTAGCAACAATCATACAATGCTACAACGCAAGTTCCTAATTGAAAATTAATAGACCAGTGATGAAGGCCTACCTGGATTCCAATGCTAGTGCTTGTAGAAGAGGTGGTGCTCCCATTCCTTTGCTCCGGCAGATCATAATCCCCACGATCTCCGTGAATGGACACCTGCACATACAACAAACGACACAAACACAAGCATAAAATCCAACATATGAAACTATATATCAGTCAGAAAGGATATAACTCATCATCATCACAAATAACAATAAGAGTAGAACCATAACCAATAGTCGTTTATTAATAATTCATCAAAGAAGAATACAACCAAAGTTCTGACGCTAGATTCTCCTTCGGCTGGGTAGTCGGCAGCACATGTCTTGCAAAGCTTGTTGGGAATAGGAACAAGCCTCTCTCTCTTTGGTTATTGAAACAACAATCTCCTTGCTTGGATTTGGCCTTATGGGAGTTAAGAAGGTTGTTGCAGCATGAATCTCTTGGAAACTTGACAATTCTCAATCTCTGGAACTAGCTTGCCAAGGAAAATGGACAAGCTTTTATAGATGGAGGAAGGGGAGTTGGGATCATCCACAATAATCATGGGATTGGCCATATCATGAAGGAAGCTTCCATGAGAGGTGGCAAACCACTTCCTCTCTATGGAAATCCGTAGCCAAACCACCCAACTCAAGATAAATTTAGTCCAGGAATTTGTTAGGATGAAACTTTCGCCATTTGTTTGTTAAAAAACACCACTGATTATGGTTGGCGCAGGTGAAACTCTATGACAGAACACCAACTAGCGCACCTTCTTTGGAGGATTTACCCCATTGGTGTGAGGGCTGCACTATGGCACTGCACCAATGGAAAAAGGGCTATTTTTAGCGTTTTTTAGTAGGAGATGTCTTCAGGGAAAATGAAGCTCATGTTCAGGGGAATGCAATGCAAGTGCTTGCAGGTCATGTCACTTCTCATAGGTCCCGAATGAGTCCTCCAAGATGCGGGAGATGGATAACGGGGATGGAGAAAAATTTCTTTGTAACAGATGCCCCCTAAAGCATGAGGCCCAAGAGAGAGAGAGGGGTGAAATGCTTTACAAGAACATGTCCAGCCGAAAACACTGCCACCAGAAAACCTGTATGGAGAAGTACAACTCATAAGTACATGATATATGTGGTATGGGAATAGCCATCCATAGCAGAGTACATAAGAATCTAGATCCAAGGTATGGACGCAGCCATCCAGTGAGGATCGATAAATAGACTCAGGCATGGTCACAGCCATCCATTGAATGAGTCATATAATAATCATAATAATCCACAAAATCGCAACCTGGATCCCAACAGACAAAATCCAGGGTCTTGCGCTCCATCTTGACCCGAACAAAGTACAAGTTCAATCATGCGAATATGGGAGTCGAAGTCGAACATGCAAGAACATCATTTGATTACTAGCCAATGATGAAAACTGTTAACAGACATGAGAGGTACCACCAATAATGACAATGGCCCTGAAGGTACTATAGGTACAATCTACGACGTGTGAATCAGTGAGCCAGTGTCGAATGCTCGTAGAATAATTCGATCGGAGGCCAATGATGAAAACCTCACGTCGAACGTGAAGAACCCACCATTGAGGCATGCAGGCTCCAAGGCACCAGAAAGGAGTCTCTAGGTCAACTTCCTGGATAATGAGCTGAAGTCGACAAGAAGCGACCTTGATCGAAGGTGGGCATAGTGTTTCCCAAATCATCGACGCGAGAAAGAGGAGGATAATATTTTTTTTGAATCAGGATTATGTGAGTTATCAGAGGGAGGTTAATTATTTTGCAAAGGTCAACTTCTCTTGAAAATATAGGCAGCACGACAGTGGACTTGGCAGTATTTGACATCAATTGATCAGAGGTCATGGCGACAAGGCAAAGAGCAGAGGTCAAACAGGATCACCCAAACCCATAGAGGCAAGTGAAAAATGAGATGAGATGTCCCCACCCAGACACGAATGCAGACAAGTGCCATGTTCAAGAGCGACATACTGCTGACACGACAATGATTCTAGTTCCATTTTCCCCACCATTTCTGGCGAGTACCCCAGGTATTTTTATGAACAAGCTTGACGGGGATAGCATATTCTTGTAAAGCGTCATTCTGACGAAATCCAATGTCATCAAGTCTTAACGAGTCTTAAAGAGGAAGAACTCGGCGTCTTTTCATATTTAGAGAGTTTGAAAAGACAACAAAAAATAAACTCCAGGGTGTCCTTTTTCGTAAAGTTGTGTCTCTCGAGCCCAAAAAAGTATAAAAAAATGTTCAGAAGAACCGCTCGACCATTACGATCGAGGAGTACTTTTCATGATTAGTGACTTCGACCTAAAAAAGTAAAAAAGCGACCGAAATCACGTCGTTTTGTAACTATTAACGAGCCTAAAACGACAAGGGCCCGACGATATTTTCGTCTTTACACGGTCAGAAAAGAGTTTAAAAGACGACCACCTCTTATTTACATTTAGCGAGTCAAAAGGAATAACTCGGCGATCTTTTCGCATTTAGAGAGTCAGAAAAGAGTTGAAAGATGACTCCAGAATGACTTTTTCGTGTATTTACCGAGTCCAAAAAAGTATAAAATACAACTCATTTCACCATCTAAGTCACATGAAAAACTGTCGCTGCATAAAAAGTAAGTGTAAAACCCATTTTCGACAAAAATATATTAAAATATTCATAAAAAGTGACTTTTAAAACCTATTTTGAGTTGAAAAATCTATAAGTATGTCAAAATGGTAAAAGCAAAATTACATTTTACTTTTTACCTCATTGGAGAGCAGCAGTGGTCCATTTGGTCTGTGATCTTTGGGCGGCGATTGTGACAGATCTGTGCGACCATTTAGAGCTCCGTCAGTTCCACGTAAGAGGCGCTTCCTCATACTCCATTTTAGTCCATTTTTTAATATTTTTTGCTTACGCTTTCGATCTCTGTGGAGGGAATTTGAAAAATTAGGGCCACACCCATTGGCACGGGTTATCGGTCATGGCCCCGCGCCAATGGGCCTTTATACTCCAAAGGCCTGTGCCAACGGCCGAAGCACAATTTTTCTTTTAAATTTCAAATTTTTAACTGATTTGAATGCATTTCCTAATTTATTAGAGATCAGATCAAGGTTTTTTTGATCATGTGGATGCAGGAAACCGAACAAAATGGTGGCCCAATGGAAAGAGAGGGAGCATGATAGAGTGGATGAATTGGCCATGGAAGATGAAGCTTGCATGGATGCCCTCAAGAATTGCGGGCTGAGAAAATTCTTCCTGACGCCTTACTTACGAGCTCAACCTGAGCTCTTACAATACTTAATCAATCTTTGGGACGAAAACAAGCAAGTGTTCCGATTGTGAGACCAAGTATTGGAACTAGATGTTTCCGACATTTATTTCATCATGGGATTGTCACGCAGAGGTCCAGTTCCCATATTGACAGGGAACAGACCATCTAGCGAGAAGATGGGCGAGGTGATGGAACGGGTGTGCCCAGGGGCACAATTCGGATGTGGGAGTGCAAAGGTGGATATTGCCACCATTCGGGATCTAACACTCAAGGCAGTGTTATTTACCATCACACGGGCTACAGGGGTGCAGGCACCCCATGAGGCAACAAAAAACCAACTCATATTGGCCACAGAGTGTCTGAATCCCACTATCTTTGATTGGGCCACAACAGTGACTGCAAAGATGAAGAGACAACTTACAAAGAGTAAGCGAGGCAAACTGAAGCAGTTTGGCTACGGTTCTATTCTGGTAACGTTCATTCTAGAACGATTACCAATATTTCAGGGCCAAGGGGCCATCATAGTTGATCTGGTGCCACGAGAGCCGAGAATGGCTCGCTGGGCAGCACTGATGCCCATAGGGGGAGGAGGGAAACAGATGTCCTGGAGGCTAGAGTTCTTTGGGTGGCTCCGTCCCCAGCTAATCGTGGTCGAGGATTGGCCATATGTAGGGACTGACTTCACGAGTAACCCAGATCTCCCACTGCCAGAGGGAGATGAGTGGGATGAGGAGCTTGGTATGACCTCTTTTTGATTTTATGTTTTATGATTTTTTTGTTAATACATGTTCGTTTCTAACAATAGTTATATGTGTATGCAGATGTTGGCCCAGAGTGACCAGCCGGCATGTCTCCTATTGCATGGAGAAACCAGCCTACAGCTGACCCTCAGGAAGAGGGTGTTGAGGGAAGGGAACTGATCCAGAACCTCGAGGGAATTGCTCGGGGGATTTCAGATTATGCCCGGCTGGCGAACGTCCCACTAGCGTACCAAAGAAATACAGTGGGAGTGCCCAGTCGCATCCACCGTCTCTTGAGACGCCTAGTGCATACAGTGACATGCTATCATGAGCACCACAGGGATTAGACACCTAGGCTTATTTTTCATGCATATTTTTTGAGAGACATGTCGTCTTCGGATGTATTAAGACGAACATGTATTATTTTTTGATCTATGTGACGCACGTTGTGCAAACATTTTGACATATATATATACATATGCTTATGATTTATTGTGTTTTTTATGCTTCTTATGTTGTTTTACTTACATGTTATGCAAATGCCTGTCTAATACATAATTAGCTAATGCATCAGTTAACATATTTAATAATATTGGAATATTTTGATATGTGATGAAATCAAAATTCCTTTCTAACAACTTAACACGTAGATATAACCTTAGAATCTGATGGTCTCTGACAGAATATTGCCCATTGATCTAGTGGACGACAAGCTGAGAATCCAAGTTCACAACCAATGTTCGAATACCGAGATTGATCGCCTCGGCCAGTAACTCAATAACAGCACTATACTCAGCAACATTGTTCGTGGTACAACCTAGACAAACCCCTTGAAGGTCTACTAGCTCACCATGAGGATCGTAGATCACCCATGCTGCAGAAGACAGGTTGCGTGTACTACGGGAGGCACCATTGGCGAAACCAACGTAAGGCGAACCAAACATTTGTACAAGAAGCAAAAGGACACAATAAGCGGCAATCACGCCGACACACCAAGCCGAAAACATGAAAACATGCACACACAACACACTTGCTAAAGCACACGTATGTACAAAATAGAGTGCCTTGAATTCACGCATAATACTTTTTCAAGTAAAGCCCATTCCGGAGCTTATCCAGAGGATTCCCTTCATAGTCAATCATCTCTTAGGCCCCTTTTTGCAAAACTCTCTTTACAATATAAGGCCCTTGCCACATGGGTTTGAATTTGCCTGCCCCCAGCTTATCATTGGCTTGATCATAGAGCAGAACTAAATCTACCTCAACAAAAGAACAAGGATGTATAGTCTGATCGAAGTGAGTTTTCACTCTCTTCTTCTGTGCTTCGATAGCTAGAAAGGCTAGTCGATGAGTCTCGTCTAGCCACTCCAGGTAAAGAAGACGTTCCTCTACCGGAGTACTGTCGGGGAGTAATTCGACGGCTAATTTTAAAGAAGGCATCTCGCGCTTGATGGGAAGGGTAGCCTCTAGTCCATAAACCAATTGGAAAGGAGTGAAACTGGTGGCATCCTTCACAGAGGTTCAGTAGGCCCAAAGGCAGAGAACAACATCAAGTGCCAGTTGGACTTGTGCATGCCAATGAATCGTTGAAGCATTGTAACTAGAACCTTGTTAACGGCTTCTACTTGGCCGTTGGCCTAAGGATATTATGGAGTCAAGCTATCGTGCTGTAAGCCCAACTGGGTTGTAAGCTCAGTCATCATATGATTACGGAAATTCTTGATGTGATCAGTGACGATGGCTTGAGGGACTCTGAACCGTGAGATAACATTATTGAATAAAAACTGCGCCGATGTGTGACCATCTTCAGATAATGTGGGCATCACCTCGACCCATTTTGTGAAGTAATCAATGACAATGATGATATACCCATGCCCCCTGGCCGAGCGAGGGTTACAGGTCATATAATCAATGCCAAATTTTGCAAAAGAGCCGACGGTAACAACGGGGTGCAGTGGAGCAGGAGGTGCACGCATCTTCCGTTGGTAAATTTGCCAATTGTGATAAGAGCGGACGACAAGAATGTAGTCCTTAAAGATGGAGGGCCAAAAGTAACCAGTGCGGAGGATTTTCTGAGAAATATCATATCTGGACATGTGACCACCACAGGCACCAGAATGGCAGTCATTTAAAACTCTCTCAGCTTCCTCGAGTGTTAAACAACGACGGAGAACAGAGTCAACGCCTAGACGGTACAGGGTGCCCCAACAATGCGATATGGTTGAGATTGATGGTGAATCCATCGTCAAGCATCCTCAGATGTCTCAGGACGAAAAGAGGACGTCTATAAATAGACAACGATATCCCCGTACCAAAGATCGAGGGTGTTGATTAAGAAGAGGGTTTCGTCCGGATATGGTCCTCTAACTAAGAGGGCGCAGTAAGAGATGGCAAAGAGCACAACAATTTAGCAAAGACGAGGGATTTCTTGGACTTGGTAGTAGTGAATTCCAAGTCAAACTCTTGGAGGATAACAATCCACTTCGAGTACTTGACCCCGAGCAGCTGACGCAACAGGATGTACGTCATTGGGTTGCAATTAGAAACCATTGCCGTAGTACGCAACAAGATGTAATGGCGGAAACATTGGACGGCACAAATGGTGGCCAATGCCAACTTCTCGATGTGAGCATATAGAGATTCCGTATCTAACAAATTGCGGCTGAGATAATAAATGACGTGCTCAATGTCATCATCATCATCTTGAACGAGAACCATGCCAATAGTGGTATCGGCAGCAGCCAGATACAAAGTGTAATCACGATGGTAATTAGGAGGATGCAACAAAGGAGCGGAAACGAGGAGAGCCTTAAGGTGCTTGAAGGACTCTTGAGCGACAGCATCCCAATTAAAAGGGGTGTCCTGCTTTAGTAACCGCGTAAAACCTTTGGCCACTTCGGCATAGTTTGGAATGAAGCGTCGTAAAAAATTTGCTTTGCCCTGCAAGCTTTGCAATTACTGCAAAGAAGCAGGGGGAGGAAGATTCAGAATGGCCTCGACTTTAATGGGATCCAGACGGATGCCCTCTCAAGAGACGATGAACCCGAGAAGACTACCAGACTCTACGCAGAAGACACACTTATGTGGGTTGAGCCAAATACGGTAGTGTCGACAACAGAGAAAGATTTCGCGAAGATGAGCAGGATGGTCTTGACGCTTAGCTGAATGAGCTAGTAGATCATCCAAGTAAGGTTGCACGATGTGTCGAATACCATGGAATGCATAAGACATCGCGCGTTGGAAGGTAGCGCTGACATTTTTCAGACCAAAAGGGAGCTTTTTGTAGGTGAAAGTGCCCCACGGACAGATAAAGGCGGTTTTGTGTTGATCGGTTGGCGCAAAATTAATCTGGTTATAACCAGAGAAATTATCCATAAACGAGTATATTTCACTTCCGGCACACTCATCAATGAGCTGGTCAATGAAGGGTGTGGGGTAGTTATCCTTGGGACAGGCTCGATTAATATCATGATAATCAACACAAACCCTGATGGTACCCTGCGTTTTATTCACAGGGACGATATTGGAAACCCAATTTGTGAGTGGGATGGGGTTGATAAAACCAGCCTTGAGAAGATTTTCAACTTCCGCTTTAATGGTTGCAGCCTTTCGGGGGTGCACGGGGCGTAAACGCTGTCGGACAGGCTTAGCTCCCGGATACGTGGGTATCTCATGCACCACAATACTTGGGTCGATACTAGGCATTTCCTCGTAAGACCAAGCAAACACGTCATGAAATTCGTGAAAAAGACCAGTATAAAGCTGAATTTCCTCAGGAGTACAAGTTACTCCAACATGGATATGCTCGACAATCCTTGGCTTAACAGAGATCTCGATCGGCTGGGTTTGCATGATGTTTCCCATATTCCCTTCAGAGGACACTTGATATACTTGGATGGGTGTCTGAAGGGGTTGTGTGGGGAGACAACGAGTAAACCGCTCGAGACAGGCAAGCATTTTCCGATGGGTAGGGAGGAACGAGAAACGATGGTGAAGATTGGACCAAGGGGGTTCCTCGAGAGACATAGTCTCTATAATGGCTTCATCAGAAGGAAATGTTTCCTTTAAAGGATCTAAAGAAGCATAGTCTCTAAGCCAAGGGGAATGAGCATACGGGTCAAGAGCTCTCCTCAAAGAAGTATATTCAGGAGGAGGAGCCGATATGGAAACGATCTCGGTGTAGTTGAACTCGACAGGACTCAACGGCATCTCATCGCCCCATGATTCTATCTAGTCAATGGGGGGAAGAACCCAAGGATCAGAACGAATAGAAATCATATTGATAGGAGCGATGTTCGGAGGCGGGAGTGAAAAGACACCCATGAGGGCAGGATCTTTAAAGATCCCAGCTCCCACACTCTCTAATGGAATGGAGGTATTCTCCACAAAGCCACGTTGCCTTGGGAAGAGGAGGCGAAGAAAGAGAGGTGGTCTACTGTGACAATCTTCCCCTGATGAGGGAAACGAATGACACAAAATAGAGATGAAGCCATGGCTCACATGGCATATGTCCAGCTTCAGCCCAAAAGGAGGTTGTAAGTTAGATTAGCATCAACGACTTCAACTTCCACTTCGACAGTCTTCCCTTCCAAAGTAATAGGCAAGCGTTGGAGGATACCATAAGGGTGAGATTCTCTCCCATCAAAGGCTTCCAAAGTTGTAGGAGGCTAACTCAAAGTTGGAGAACCAATAGCCTTCCAACAAGCAACAGACATAATGCAAGTTGAAGCGCCTTCATCAATAACTGTACGATGAATCATTTTAGAATTGATGATGACCTGGATAAGGAAGGCAATCTGATGAGGCAGTTTCAGTACATGGTTTTCGAGATCAAAAGTGATCAAATCCGAGTCGGCCGAGTCGATGCCACCAATGGCCGATAGCAAGTACTTCCTCTGGGGGGGCAGCTCTGGAGAACTTCTAGAGCAGACATAGCCGATAGAGCCTAAGATAAGTCCTCAATGATGTTGTAGTGTTGAGCAGCATGAGCATCAGGGTTGTAAGAAGACCTCCAGAGTACACCTTTAGGAGGGGTCGAATAGGCGTCTCAGTGCTAGGTCTCCCGATATGGAGCGGACCAAAACTGGGTGAAGGAGCACTTGAGGAAACCTCAGGCTCTTTCCCGATAGGTGACGGATATTCTTTTGCTCGAGTAGTAATGTGAACGGGAATCGTTCCAACCATGAACACTTGAGAACCAAAGGGAGAAGAGGATTGGGATGGGTGAGCCACCATTTCCATTTGCTGCGAGGGGAAAGGTTCTTTCAGCACCGTAGGAGCACCTTTCAACAAGCGACTAACTTCAAACCACCTTGGGCAGTCTTTGGTGTAGTGATCCTCGTCACAGATAAGACAAGGATACTTGGGTTTACATCTGGCTCCTTCCTCGGGTGGAGGTTTAGGGGAATCTTGCTTGGGTTGATCAACTTTATTTTTCCCTTTTCCCTTCTTTTTTCCTTTTGAGGCTTTATACTTCGTTGTGGACTGGACGGAATTAACCTCAGAAGTATTACCAGAATTAGACACAGCCTAAGAAGTATTTTCGTTCGAAGCATTCAGCTTTTGCTTCCCAGGGATCGCGGAAGATTTCTTAGAGGACAGATTTACAGATCTAATGACACTGTCAACAGATGGCTTTGGTGGAGCTTTGGAAGTTCTCGGCCTCGGGGCGTCAGGAAAATAATCATATAGGGTACCGGACTGGGAATAAACCAAGTCGAGGTACTGAGCACGCGCAATAGCCTGCTCTACAATTACACATGCCCCCATAGCAATGTCTCGTGGGATCGCAGGGACAAAGGAGGTTGTAAACCAATCGGTCAGGAGCTGATCAGGAACCCAAAATTTAATCAAACGACGATGCCATCTCCATTCATGTATATGATCAGAGATGTGTGTGGCCGTATCCTATTTAAGAGATGTGAGGAGATGCGTTCCTGTCTCATACCGAATTGGTAACTGAAAATGAGTTAAAAATTCCATCGCCAACGAGTTTAAATCTTGAAAGGATGCGCGGGCTAGCTCAATATACCACTAAGCAGCAGAGCCAGTGAGAGTCCTTTGAAAAAGGCAGAGCCGAACTGAATCGTCAAGCCACGAATTTGACGAACACCAGAGATGATAAGTCATAATGTGGGCTTGGGGGTCTTCTCTAGCTTTGCCATCAAATTTGGGACAATCACCGGGAATCTTGGTTGGAGCTAGTGGCCAGAACGGATTATGAAGAATAGGATCATTAGTCAATTTGGACATGTCTGGGAGTTCCAATGTTGCTAAGAAAGGTAACTGAGGATTGAAGGACATCTGTGGCCATGGGTAAGGGGAAGCACCAGGGTTCCAACCAGTTGTTAGTTGCCCCCATTGATTTTGTTCGGACGGACCTGGCCCATAGGGGTTCTGTTCGTAGGAATTTTGTCCGTAGGGGTTATAGCCATAACTGGACGACTGACCTGGATTTTCCCCCAGCATTCCATTGATTACCAACTTGACCGGCAGGAGAAACATACTGTTGCTGGTAATTCTGATAAGGATTCACCTGCATTTGTTGATAATTTTGGTGCGGGGCAAACGAGCTTGCCCCTGGGATCGCTGGAAACCATAAGGTTGTTGGGCTCCATACTGAGCCTGGGGGCCAGGCTGTGCTTGATAAGGAGGTTGAGATTGAAACCCAACTTTCATTTGAAGACCAACTTGGGTCTGGGGCCCAGCCTGGGGCTGGAAGCTGGGTGGAGCTTGAGAAGCAACAACCATTTGCATGCCCGGTTGCGCAGGCCCAGAAAGCTGTCCTTGAGAGGATTGGGGTTGAGCCACCTGGCCAGAAGGTTGTCCTGGCTGAGCTTGAGATTGGCCCATCTGCCCAGAAGGTTAAGCTTGCTGGGTGTTGGGTTGTCCTTGCACAACCGAGGGTTGTCCTGATGGACCAGATGGCTGAGCGGACTGGATAGTTGGTTGTCCTGATTGAATTTGAGGTTGACCAAATTGTTTAGACGGTTGACCAGACTGGATAGTGGGTTGGCCTTGCTGTATGTAAGGCTGACCACCCTGCCCAGAAGGGTAACCCTGCTAGACCCCAGGTTGTCTTTGTTGCATATAAGCTTGTCCTGGATTTCCAAAGGGTTGACCAGAAGGGTATCCCTGTTGGACCCCAGGTTGTCCTTGTTGCATATAAGGTTGTCCTGGATTTTCAGAGGGTTTCCCAAGATAAGTAAAATATGGACCACCATAGGCCGAAGGTTGTCCCTGAAAGGGTTGTCCTTGTGGGCCTCCAGGTTTCCCTAGATAAGATTGCCCGTAATACTGCTGCCCATAGGAAGGCTGCGTGTAAGACGACTGACTTTGATAAGGTGGTCCTTGATCCGCAAGGGGTGCTTGGCCACCACCATAACGAGTGGTACCCCAAGCAACATTTAACGGGACTGAGACCTCAACTGCAGGCTGAGATGGCAAGGATCCAAGATAAAGATGATGCCCTACGGGATCATAGTAATGAAATGGACCTTGCGAGCCTACATTCTGGATAGCTTGCAAATACTGATCGTATGCCCCCCCTACTGGAATGGAACCAGAAGAAGGTGGGGCACTAAGCGTAGGATCGACAACTCCGGATGTAGGCACCGACTGGCCACTATTTACTGAACAGTGAGACGGACCAACAACAGTGGTCACAACCGAGGATGCAGTGACGACACTAACAACAGGCACTGAAGAAACTACACAAACAGTTGGAATAGTCGAGACTGAAGTGATAGATGTATTGTGAATTTGAGGAATAAAAGATTGCGAAGTGGGAGTGATGTTGTGATCCCACATGGTACCCGAAAAAGAGCTCCTAGAACCAATAACTTCCCTTAAAGCCCTATAGCATAAGGGAAACGTGACACCGAGAGGGGTGACACTGAAGGGTGGGGTTTCCACTGAGATAGGAGTTTCAACACTCGTCGCAACGGATGCTTCACTCGCGATGGGGGATGTGTCATCCATATCAGAGGAAGATATTAGGACTGAAACACCAGGAGGAGTAATAGGAGTATCCTCTTCGAAAGGCTCCAAAACAGGGTTCCAAAGGATATCGTAAAAATCATCTTCTAGAGCGCGGGAGTTCAATGATTGGATACTCGAAATAACAGGGAGAGTACCACTACCAACTGGTGTCTCAGGAGCAACAGAAGAAGGAGACCCTTGGTCACTTGGAATGGGAGACGAGATCGTTGATTCTGCCATGATGATTCGATTCAAAAAATCCTAGGCAAACTAATGAGGAAGGACCCTACTCAAGCTAAAGAAAACAAGATCTAACAGGGTAAATGTGAACGTGGCCGAATAAATTTTAAGACACAAGGACATAACTTGAGCTTTTCATCTTTAAAGGGTCGAGAAAAGGACAAAAAGATGACTCTAGTCACCTTCGAATGTTTAATGAGCCCAAAGTGACAAATGCTCAGATGAGCCTTTTCTTTTAGGGAGTCCGAAAAGGATCAAAAGTGACTACTCTAGAGAACTAGGCAAAAGGTTTACCTGACAATCCGTAAAACTACATATACACCTTGGCAATCGTATGAAAACCAAGGACTTTCCATACGACAGTCAATCTTCGCGAATGTTGTGTTCAGTGCATTACGGGTCATAAGGCGGCAGACACGGCTTCCTGTGGATAAAAGATGATAACCTAGTGGGGTCTCCCCATACACTCGACGGTACGTGGGAGCACAATTCCGTACTAGACCACTATTGAGTCACAGAAGGAGGAATCACCCAACCTTGAGTGGAAACAAAAGTGACTAGGTTTAACAACGTTGGAGTACGTCTCTAGCCTAGACCTCTAAACAGTGTGCATTATGTTCCAATGCGTTGTTAGATTCATTCAGTTCATTTTAAAGTTGATCTTGGATTATGTTTCAATTTTCAGGCCTTATCGTATGTAATGTATCAAAATTTCCTAAATGCAAACTATATGCCACAATATATCATTTCATTCGATGAATGCTAACTATGAGGGAGTTGAGAGCTTTCACACAAACAAAATGATCACAAAACAACCAGCAATATCTCTAATGCAGCTAATGGAACTTAAAAAACTTTTCTTCAAAGTCACTAATCACTAATAACAACGAAAAGCTCTAATTCACATTAACTAATCAAAAGCAAAAGAGATTTGTTTTTCTTTTTAATGTTGATGGCAAGATGCACTAAACAAACTTTGAGAAACGATAATGAAAGAGTAAATACAAGCAAATTCCACTCAATGCAAGCACAATTAGATCCCTAAATCACAAAGCAGTCCTTCAAAAACAAGAAAGTCCCAAAGACACAAATGAGCCATGTTATCTAGGCCCAAAGTGAAACAAAGCAGAATTCAAGTGAAAAAGAGGTAAGTCACTCAAATAATGCAATAAAATGATTAACAACCACTAAACGAGTGCAAGGGAGCAATCAAAAATTTGACCGGACCAATGGAAGACCAAAAACTCCTAGGGAAGGCTCGACACACAAAGCCACTAGATGCCTTAGTGCTAAAACGTGAAATCGATAGAAAATGGCAAACAACCAAAGGGTGAAGGTTGAAACCAATCAAACAAGACTCCAACGCACTCAAGCAGTCGAGAAAATGTATCCAAAACAAATACCAAGCTCAGAAGGCTTAAAACAAAGCAAACTTTAAAAGTTCACAGGCCTGGCATGACTGTCAGGCTACAACTAGCGCCTTTTAAGGATTGGCGCAGGTGTATATTAGAAACTAGTGCCAATAGGTGCGACTGTTACGCTATAAAAGTGCGTTAGTCAAGTTTTCTATGAAAAAATAAAAAGGAAGCAATCCAAGACTAGGCCAATGATAACCAGGTAAACCAAGAAGAAAGAAACAGCAAAAGGACTCAACCGAGAAGGCTGATCAAGTAGGTAAAAATCAAGAAACAACCAAAAAGGCAAGACAAGTTCCCTAGAGAAGTTGCCAAATTGTTGAGGAGGTAAATCCTCTCTGCGGACAGAGGCGATCCCTACTAGCCCAGACCGGGTCTAGCAACAATCATACAATGCTACAGTGCAAGTTCCTAATTGCAAATTAATAGACCAGTGATGAAGGCCTACCTGGATTCCAACGCTAGTGCTTGTAGAAGAGGTGGTGCTCCCATTCCTTTGCTCTGGCAGATCACAATCCCCACGATCTCCATGAATGGACACCTGCACATACAACAAACGATACAAACACAAGCATAAAATCCAACATATACAACTATATATCAGTCAGAAAGGATATAACTCATCATCATCACAAATAAAAATAAGAGTGGAACCATAACCAATAGTCGTTTATTAATAATTCATCAAAGAAGAATACAACCAAAGTTCTGATGCTAGATTCTCCTTCGGCTGGGTAGTCAGCAGCACATGTCTTGCAAAGCTTGTTGGGAATAGGAACAAGCCTCTCTCTCTTTGGTCATTGAAACAACAATCTCCTTGCTTGGATTTGGCCTTATGGGAGTTAACAAGGTTGTTGCAGCATGAAGCTCTTGGAAACTTGACAATTCTCAATCTATGGAACTATCTTGCCAAGGAAAATGGACAAGCTTTTATAGATGGAGGAAGGGGAGTTGGGATCATCCACAATAATCATGGGATTGGCCATATCATGAAGGAAGCTTCCATGAGAGGTGGCAGACCACTTCCTCTCTATGGAAATCCATAGCCAAACCACCCAACTCAAGATAGATTCAGTCCAGGAATTTGTTAGGATGAAACTTTCACCGTTTGTTTGTTAAAAAACATCACTGATTATGGTTGGCGTGGGTGCGAATCTATTACAGAGCGTCAACTGGTGCGCCCTCTTTGGAGGATTTACCTCATTGGCGCGAGGGTTGCACTATGGAACCGTGCCAATGGAAAAATGGCTATTTTTAGGGTTTTTTAGCAGGAGATGTCTTCAGGGCAAATGAAGCTCATGTTCAGGGGAATGCAATGCAAGTGTTTGCAGGCCATGTCACTTATCATAGGTCCCGGAATGAGTCCTCCAAGATGAGGGAGAGGGGTAACAAGGATGGTGACAAATTGTTGTGTAACACTTATTCAACAGCAAAGAGCCAAATGGCATGATGCCCTGATTAAGAAAAAGGCATTTCATGAGGGTGACTGGGCACTTCTTTATGATTCCAAGTTTCAAGACTTCCTTGGCAAACTGTAGACTAGATGGTTAGGCCCCTATGAAATAAAGCAAGTACATGACAATGGCACTCTTACGCTGGTCACCATTGATGGGTTTGGTTCTTCTTTTAAAGTGAATGAGCATCGGGTGTGCCTCTAGAAAAAACCACTTACCAGAGAATTTTTCTATCAGTAGATACATGAGGACCCACCCATGAAAGTTTTAGCTACGGAAGGAAATCCTTCGACAGCTTCATCTTTATAAATTTTATTTCTTCTCTGTAAAATATGTAAATATGATTGCTGATTTGATTTTCTTTTCTTTTTTCTTTTTCTCTGCTTGTTTTTTTTTTTGAATCTATTGAACACTCGTTATTTAATCGAATTGAACAACACTTTCTTTCTTTTCTTTATTTTCTTGTTTAGTTAATTGAACAGTTGTTGTTCAATCTATTGAATTGTTGTTGTTCAATCTACTGAAAAACGCTTTCTTTCTTTTCATCGTTTTGTTATTCAGATAATTGAATAGCTATTTTTCAATCTATTGAACTGCTGATGTTCAATCTGTTGAATAGTTGTTGTTCAATCTATTGAACATCCGTTGTTTAATCCAATTGAACATCACTTTCTTTCTTTTCATTGTTTTTTTGTTCAATCTATTGAACAGCTACTGTTCAATCTATTGAACATCATTTCTTTTATTTTTGCGTTGCTTTGTTGTTCATTTAATTGAACAATTGTTGTTCAATCTATTGAACAAATTCTCTTCAATCTATTAAACAACACTTCTTTTCTTTTTGCATTGTTTTGTTGTTCATTTAATTGAATAGTTGTTGTTCAATATTTTGAACAACCATTGTTCAACTCAATTGAATAGCAAAATTTTTCTTTTGTGTGATTTCTCTTCACCTATCTCAGCCACATTTTTCTTTTGTTTTTCATTTTGTTTTCTTTTCATGGCATGAAGTACAATACTTTTATGAGGACAAGAATTTATGGATTCTATTGAAGGGAGTTAATACCATTAACATTATGATCTTTAACAAGACATCTTCTTGATGATAGATTCTTTTCAAGGAAAGGGACACATTTATTTATATACTACTTTACTGCATCGTTTTCTACTCTACATGATACTGATTGATCATCGTAATACCATGTTGGTTCCACCTTTCCTGGTTATAAACTTCTCTGTCTATAATAAATAAGACTACGGGTATACTTTTTCTATTGACATGTTCAACTTCTTCCACCATCCCTGCTCTTAAGGAGTATTGAGCCTCCCTCTATTTATCATAAAAATGTGTAATAACAGCAAAATTTTGTTTTTAGATGGAGGATAGGGGGTCTCATTATGAGCCAGCCTATAATTTCGATAAGGCTATAGCAAAGTGACATTCCTATTATGGCCACTACACCAAGCTTATGATCCATTAGATAGCCAAAATATCCTTGGAACAGGAGGTCTCATCACGAGCCGGCCTAATCACTTTTTATACATCCTAGTGAACGAAAGTGTGGTCATCTGGTTACCATGCCAGCACATTGATCTCTTCTGTAGAATAGCACTGGAACTATGCATTTATAAATTAAGGATCCTAGATCATATCGTTAAAAAGAAACCCTGCCAAGGCTCTAGATGCCTACTGGAAACAGAGGCTCTACTTATGGTATTGAAGTCATATCTTATCATCAATTATTACTACGATACCATCTTCTTATTCTTTCCTTTTATCACAGAAATTATTTCCTTAATTTTTTCCTTTTTAGAACCTTTATGCATGAGATACTGCTTTTCGATCAATCGTATCATTCTTAGCTAGAATACCCTCAACAGAGCATATTTTTGTCATATTGTTGTCCTTTTATTTCTCACATAACTTATCATTAATCCAAAGCATCCTATCTCTTATTCATAACTATCTTTACACACTCCTCTCTCATTATAACCATACCACTTGTCGTCCTATCATTGATATGCATACTCTGTTTCATTTATTGTCGTACTGTTCACTCCCTTGCCTTGTCATTATAACAGCCCTTTTCCTATCTACTCGGTCATAGGCGAACTCTCTTTTTAAGGAGTGGGAGGATTCCCATTATAACTTTGCATGTGCTATATTTATTTTGCTTATTGGACTTGATATGTTGCTATGATATCCCATGATCAAATGACATGTGGCAGTATGATAGTATGAGAATTAATATTATTAATTATCATGGAAATTCCGCTTCACATTACAGAATTTAGTTGTTACATCTACTTGTTGTTCCATTTTACCAAAGAAATTGATGTTCTCTTCTATGTTTTTCTTATTGTGTTAATCTTTGAAAATTGTAGGGCAAATATCGGAAGAATTCGAGCATTATCGGTGGAAAATCAGTTCGCCGAGAACCCTTAGTGTTGGAAATTTCTGACAAAGCCAAGGAAATTATGGTGCATGCAGGATGGATGTCATATTTCACCAGGCTTCAGGATCCTAGAAATGAGATCACCCTTGATTTTTTACACCACTTACAGAATGGGAAACCTATAGTAAAAGGTGTAAGAATAATAGTATCGAAGGTTGTGATAGCTTAAGTTTCTTGGTTATCGGCAGAAGGAGCAGTATGGTCTAAAAAACACGTAATGTTGCATGATACGGTAGATATTTTAAAAGACGCGGGTGAAGAACTAAACCGAAAAGGCAAGGGAATTCAACCGTCCTCTCTAGGAGAACCGTGGTGCCAATCGGCAAGTGTCGTCCAAAAGTACATTACCTGTGATGGTTGACAGGATGTGGTAAAACCACGACAACTTAAACACTTAGCCATTTTAAAGAAAAATCTTAAATTCATTATTGCATGATACAACTGATAGAGTAAGATGGGCTAAACATATTGACACTGTAGTCAGTCATTCATGGTTTGATTAGACTGATTGTTAGTCAATGTCTTTCTTAGAAAAATTTAACTTGGGATAATTTTATACCACCACTAGAGATTAGGCTAGACCCTGTAGTCCAAAATTCTACATATTTGGAAATTGGACAGCAGAACCCTATTTTGAAGAAGACAAGAACTACTCATATAGTAATAGGACCTCATAAGTGCAGGTGTTCTACGAGGCTAAACCCAGTTCAAAGGACTTTTCTAGATCCTCTGTGTAGCGCCGAATGCCTGGCTGAGCTGTCTAGTCCAATTATTTTACAGGACTCTAAACCAAAACTGGAGGGAGAATGTAATTCTAAATCAGAATAAGAGGAAGAATGCAATTCTAAACCAGAACAAAGGAAAGCACAATATTTTTTTCAAAATGATGGTGAGCTAGAAAATGAAGTAGGGCCTTCTCAAACACCACCTATGAGCCCCAGAGATGATTTCTTACAGGAATTTGAGGAAGGGATGGCGCGGTTATAGAAAATTTTAATGCATATATGCAACTTGGAGGATCACTTGACCAGAACCTAAACAAAGTTCAACCCTCAGGAGATTCTAGTCACACGAAAATTTTTCCTTCCCTTGAAGCTGCAGACTGGGAAGAGGAAGTGGACATAGAAATAATTCATGAATCTGATAACTAGTCAGGTAACATGGTTATAGTGGAACATAGCCAAGAAAAGCACCAGGATCCCTCAAATACAAATCCTATTGATAAACCTGTTCCTACAAAATATTCTTCTCAGAAGAAACGGGTAGACAAAATAAAGTAAAGGAAGCTGAGGAAGAAATACTAGAAGCTTCAGAAGATGATTAAGAAGCTACATCGTAAATTAAAAGAAAAAAAAAATAGGAAAGCCCAGAGCACTACTCATGAGTTAGTAATTATGGCAACACAAACAGAAATATGTGAAGTTAAGGAAATGGGAACCCAGACCGAATCTATTTCTACTCAGATGGCCGCCACACAAACAAGCTCTCATATAGATTTAGTAGATATGGCTATTCAGATTGAGGGTTTATCCTCTCACAATAAAGGCACCCAGACAAAAGAGATAGTCAATGATGCTCCATCAAGTAGTGACCCTATTCTTCTGAAGTTACAGGAGCAGATGGTACAGGCCCAGCTTGTTTTAGTGCAATATAAGAAGGAGACGGTTCCTCTGCAAAAGTATAAGGAGCTACAGAAGAAATTCAATGACTTGACCATAATTAAGAGTGTAACTTCTGATAAGTTAAGGCTAGAGGAAGAAAAGCAGAGGAAAGTAAAAGCCAAGTTAGATAAGGTCATGGGTCAAATTGATGCTATTTTCCCTTTATATTCTGATGTCTTATCTTGCAGGTCTCCTGCTACAAATTATGCTTTGTTTTTGTTGGAAAGATATTTAGTATTTAAGATTAAAGTTGTTAAGTTCGGCAAGTCAGTTGAATTGAAGACAACTAAAGAATTTATAAAATGATGTGAGGAGTATGGATAAAATTCCAACGTCTTCTCTGTGAACTTTATTTGCATAATTTTTTACTAGAAGGGGAGGTGGATAATAATCCTAGCCCTTTTATTGGGGACATTCAGCTCCAAGCCTTCATTTCCTTCACAATGAACCAACTCAAGTGGTCCAGGGCTTATAACACATTTCAAAGGAAAGAACATGGATGGGATTTGTGGGTAAGGGGTGAGCTTACTCAACCCTTGCATCTTTTTGTTAGACACAAGAGACTCATGAAACAGGAGGGAGTAATTAAGACTTTGGGGCCATACATAAAGAAATTGTGCAAGTAGGAAGGACATATTTCTTATCCATACAGGAAAGGTCCTTACTTGCATCCAAAGAGAGATGGATGGCCTCTACCAATAGTGTCAGGAACAGAGAACCGTTTGGCTATAGGAATTTTAAAGATGTCATAGGCCGTTTTGTCACATACAATAATATTATCTTGAAGGAAGGACCATATTGGCTAGGATGTCAATTTAGGAGCCCAATTATTTGGTACCCTCCTGAAGGATACCGTTCTAATTACAAGTTGCCTGAAGGTCATGAAGGGATAGCCTTTGAAAATTTAATACAAAAGCATGGTTTTAGGTTGTATAAAGAAAAGGTCTTTCCTGCTTACACTTTAACTGCGTTAAATTATAACTACGTATTTTCATGAGGACATGAAACAAGGTAAGTAGGGGAGTATGTTGGGTCATGCAACATGTAAAAATTTACTCTTGATTACACTATATTTTTCCTCCTTTTTATGCATTTGTGCTATGACTTAATAATATTTTGATAGAATTGTGATAGAAAGTGAACGAAATTGCTTTTGATATGAATTTCCTATCAAAACTAAATTTCGTTTCTTTTTATGCAGAGATTGGAAAATGGGACAGCTGTTGTTCAATCTATTGAACACCAAAGGCTAAACAAGGAGAAAAGAGAGCATCTTGTGTGGTCAAGTTGAGAAAAGAATTAGGAGGATCAGTGCAAGATGGAAGATTGTCTGATAATAGTATTTAGTTGCAAATTCCTCAGGATCTCTTGATCCTGAGGAATCACATTTATCTCTTTTCCTCTTTGACTATAATAGGGGAAAATTGAATAGAATAGAACAACCTTTTCACCTTTTTACTTCAATTGTAATTTTAATATATAGAGCATTATTCTGAAGGATATGTCGTGTTGTAATGACATTTCAATTTGAGGAATAATATATAATTTGTGTTGTTGTTTATTGGAAATATTATGAAGTAATTAAGCAATAATCACTAGCGCCTTGGGCCCGTCAGTGATGAATTTCACTATTGTTCCCTATTTTATAGTTTTACCTTTATTTTACTACAAGTTTAATTACTCTATTTTATAGCTTTACAATTGATTTACTTTCACTAGTGTTGAGTTTGTGTATTCATTTGATTAATTCTTTATTTTGTTCATTGGCTTCATTTATTTATGTCGTAGATTTATTTAATTATTAGGTCAGAATCATTTCTTGTTAATTGAAAGCCAAAGTGTTATTGGTTAGACCAGGTGTATTACTTTTATGAAGAAGTTTAGATTCAGTTGAAAGAGCTTTGTTATCGCTACGGTGCACTTGGATGATGTAATTGCAAGTAGGACTTTTTTATTAAGATTGAGTTTTGGTGCTTGAATAGGTTAATTTCCTTAAAGTTACAAGATTGATATTTATGGTTTGATCCATTTACTCTTGTATTGAAATAAATAAGATATCTTAAACTATTACCCTTTGTAGATATAATGATTTTCATCACTTGCACATATTATGTACACTCTTGAAACAAAAAGACTTACCCAATTCGATAATAAATGTGAGGCATTTAGGAGTTCTAAAAGACACCTTATATGCACCCAACAATAAGATTAGAATTAGATAGTTTAATTTTCAAAGAAAAAGGAAAGAAAGGGTCTGCTAGCTTAAATGCACCCAACAAATTAAATAAAAAATGTTAGGGTAAGTAAAGGTTAGGTAGAAGAAAGCTTTCAGAAATACAAAGTTAATTGAAGCACAAGCACATTTATCATGGTTAATCCAAGATTTCAGTTTGCAGGAGTAGTTATAAGAGTGAAAAGATGTTCACAAGCTGATTTGGTTAACCTCCCCTCACTTCATTTCACCCCCCACTACATACTTACTAATTTCCCCATATTCCCATCATTTCTTGTTAAAATACCCTTTTTCGCTTCAGTTTGGACCTTACCCCTTGGTTTCACACATTTCCCTAGCAAATTACCCTCCAAAATCATTACCCTACCCAAAAATCCCTTTTCCCTAGTGTAAAACCCATTCCCCTTTGAAAAAAACACTTTCCCCTTATTAATTTCCCTATTTCACCTAAAAACCACATAAAAACCCTTATCCTAAGTTTAAATTCTCCCCCCCTTGCCTTATTTAACTTTAACATCGCCATACCATATTTTCCATATTTCCCCTAAACACCCATAAAACCCCTTTTAGCCTACGTTTTGTTTCCCCCCACAATACTTAACATACCTCGACAAATTCACATTTTCCTAATAAAAAACCCATTTAACACACCCCCTTGGTGTGGTTAAATAAACCCCGCAATATTAAACCTTGATCCCACTATACTAAACCTGTATTCTTTTAACCCGCATCACTTTTTCATTAAATAATTACAAGTTAAGTGTAATTATCCCTCAGGACCCACTAATCTCCACCTGATTGCCCTTTGTGCAGCTTCAAAACGTGATCTTCATTAGATATTTCACCCCCAAATCTAACGGCGTGCATCCATATCGTGCACTCCCGATCTCCAACCTTTACCAACCCGAGAGCATGCGAGATTTGTGGTTTTGCTTGAGCCCCTTCTGGCTACATGGCAGCTCTATTCTAACTCACGTGCTCTCAAGAAAAAACCACCCGATGGCCAAAAGTGATGTGATGGCCTCCAAAACCACCTCCCCGCTAAAGCTGAAACCACTCACTATTCATATTATAAAATTTCACACCAATTTTAGCCGTTACCCATTAAAACGTTGAAGACCCTCGTTTTCACTCTTTTGGCTTGTTTTTCGGTGAAAGTTTCCTTAGCCATTTATGCCACCCCGAGCCTCTGTGACCAAATTTCACCATGGATTACCTCTCGAACACACTCTAGACTCTGTCCACAGTTCTTCCAAATTCAAATATAGTCGTCAATCACCTCCTCTCATACCTAGATATTACTAATGAATTGTTCTATTTTTCAGGTAATTAGAAGACCGGGAGCTTGGATAAACAGTTTTCATACTAGTTCCAAAACCTGTTTACTCCATGATTCGAAAGGAAAATGTATTCAAAATCCTTTGTCTAGAATAAAAAGACAATTATCATAGAGCAGAAGGAAACAATTTACATAGTAATGGTAAAAACAAAGAAGAAATAATTTACACAGAGACAGCAAATGTTAAAACAAAGGAGGTAGATAAAAGATACAGCTAAAAGAAAAACAGATGAAATATACAAAAAAATGATCAATATCCAACTAAAAAATGTTGATACATGGAAGAAACTAAATGATTTATTGTTGAAATGCATTGTAAAAGTTTGAAATGTACAATAAAAGTAAAAAAGCACAGTAAAGGATATTGACAGGTCAACAAGGTTAAAGTGTATCGGATGAAAGGTCATAAGAAAATATGACATCCAGCGTGAAGACAAAATAGCCAAGAAATTTAAAAGGCAAAAGATCAGTGACTAAAAAACAGTAGAACCTAAATAATCGGGACAACAAAGAGAAGTTCAATAGTTGTCTCTATCTTCTTGCATGAAGATATTTCATTTTCCTAGATTAGTTCTCAATGCAATTCGAGATATTTTGTAAATTCCTTTTGTATAAATACTTCATAATTTGAAGTATTGAATATTGTGGGTGGATTATTATACATTTGTAGAGTTATTTTGATCTTAAACCTAAGGGTGGTTGTACCAATTTTCAAGTCAACAGATTGGAGAAAGTAGAGGATTCATGAGATGAGCTATTGTAGTGAAGTATCTCCTTTGTCTAATTTTGTTACCTTCTTATGTGTTTCATAAACTTAATTTTTATCTAAATTTGATTGAATACTAGAAATTTAACTCAGAATTTGTTTAAGTACACTCTGTTTTACATAGTCAATCATTTATATGTTTTCCTCTGATAGCCGGATTTGAAAACCCTTAATTTCTCTACCATCTTGGTTGACATCTTTCACTTCTCTTCATGATCCAGCCTAGGGAACCCTTAATTGCTCCCTGGATCTGATTCGAAACCATTTCACCTTCAAGCCTTTGAGATCTATAGTAATTCCTCTATCTTGCCCTCTAGACATTGTTTTTAGAACTTAATCCAGTCTTCTTTGTCTGACATTTGAATCCATAGCCAAATGGTAAAAGGTAGCCATTTTCATCTAACTAAGTGATCCCACCACCCAAATTCAAATCAAAAACCCAAGTACAATCATAACTAGCCTAAAATTAATTAACTAAAACGAAGTTAAATCATAAAGAGAGAGCCCACTCCGAGATTAGGAAGGCTAGGTCCTAATCTCCAAAAGTGGTTTGTGGTTACCTCTATCATTTATTTTTCTGACAAATTTGAAGAAATTTTGGAACGATGACGCAAGGCAGTTGTCTTTATTGTGCCCCTAGATCTTACACTTCAAACACCATACTTCCACGTGCACCTCTAGTTTAGTCTCCTTATCTTTCTTCAATCTCTACAATTATAAGCATAGGCTCTGTAACTGAGAGTGAATCTATTGTACCCCCAAGGTTGCATCCTGATAGGGGTTTCATGCAATTTCATCATGATTTCTAGGGCTTCTGCCTGACTTCCTATCTTCTGTTTCAATATAGAAATCCTCAGGTGAGGCAAAAGTGAAGCTATAAACCATTCACAATGCTGACCATATGTGAGCTGCATGTTAGATTCTCGAATCACACATTTCAACCTTTGGTATAATTCCCAAGGAGTCTCATCAACCCTCATTGTGATTTCCTTAAATCCAAATACTAACTGCAAGTCAGACTTAGGCTTACTAAATTCCTTGTTTAAAGCAACCTTAGTTTCTACTAGCAATGCCAGAGGATTATCAGAACAGTGCTTAATATACCAAGTTAGTGTGCAATCCTGTAGAGTGCTAACCAATTATGCCATCTTTATATTCTTGTCAGTAATTTGTTGTGTCATCCACTCAACATTCACAACAAACTAGAACTACTTTGTATCTTCACTCCCTATGCCCTTGAAAATTGGAAGCTTCATTGTGTTAGACATGTATAATGGTGGTGGTGGTGGTGGTGGTGGTGTGGGCGAAGGTGTATGTGGTGGAGGTGGAGGTGGAGGTGGAGTGGATAAATGATTCACTTGAGGAATCCCTTGAGTGATTAGTTGAACAACGCTTCATGGTGAAGTCTATTCCGTCACTTACAGGAGGTCCAATCAAGGGACTATACTTTGGTCTTAATCCTTCACGATTTCTAAATAATCTTCCACTTAGCGTAGCTCCGAACATCAAGGTAATGGAATAACCCATTTTTCACATAATAGCATTTTAATCTAGGTATTCAAACATCTTAAATACATACCTCGCGGTCCCTTGAAAAATCATTGCTTTTCTTCGTTATAGCTAACTAAGCTATCAACTGCGAATTCTGTAACAAATCCGCCTGGAATTTGATCAAGCCAATGATCAAGAGCCAGTGAAATCTGATTTTCATAGGCTTACCACATTAGTTGGTTCGAAAATTCAACCAAATCCTAACGATGTGATTAATCTGAAAGACTGATATCTACATTATGGATCACAAAAGTCTTAGATATCACATAAGGCTTCTAATCATCGCACTAATTCAAGAGTCCACACTATAGGATTATTTAGCTTCCACCTTCCTTGGTTGGCTATCAATTTGACTAACCACTCATATAATTAGATTGGGAAGATGCAGAAGAAGATTTCATGTATCGGTTATACAAATATCTATCCAACCACTGCTCCTTTGACAGGAACGCATTCCTAGTTTCCTGCGCCGCGAATTCGTGAATTTTTTCATCCAACAACTTTTTGATTTCTTTCTCGGTCGAGTTCTAGTGATGCGACATTACACATCTCCTTCAATTAGATCCCAGTCCCATAAACAGAACCATATCTTGTCTTAGGGGGTCCTAACCCAGGTTCAGAGTTAGTTGTGCCAACCAACAAATCCCTACACTATGGGCCCTTTCAGCAACAACCTACGTAGCGCAAGCTACAGTCTCACCTGAAGTAGTATGGAGGGGTGCAAGAACCAAGTTTTTGCATCCAGAGATGACTATTATGTCTTTAGTACCATAGATCTTCCTTCGTGCAGATCGATAAGCCCTTAGGGCTCGGTACTGTAGCTCTACTAAAATATCCTTCAGACCTTCACGAAGGTCTACTTTCATCTTTTGTGGATCCTTGAAAACTGATCTATCCACTTACATGCATTAGATAATAATGCTAAACTATTGTTTGCATAGATTTACTTAAGTTATTTAGTAAACATAGCAGAATTCAACACAGTCTACACGAAAGTACTTAACATGCATTGTGTACATTTATTAAGACTTATTCAAGAGAATTTAGCATCATTAGATCAATATTTCATAAAAACATTATTCATCCATAGCATATATCGTAAACAGAAATAAATGGAGATAAATAGATATACACATGATTTCTTCAGTAACTTTCTTTATTTATCTTCAATTCATATTTACAGACTCAAAACTACCCTACGCAGTCAGCTACAGGGGTCCGCAAACTCAGTTGTACACTCTACCTAGGCCTCTGTGCACTTAGCTGTAGAGCCTTCCTCTCCTAACTAACCCACTTCTCTATGCTATTACTCCTCAGCCACATATACATTCCTTAGACTCTCTAAGACACACCTATTTATATCCTTTATCATACAATCTCATGGTCCGTGGACCATGGGTGGATCTCAAAACCAACTCAAAATTTACATAAACAAGGGGTTAAAACCCTTTTGACTCCTAATCCTCTATGTGCTCTGCATCCCCAAACTGTGGAGAATTTACATTACTTACAAAAATATATCAAAACTTGGGTTATTTTAACCCCAAAACTGACCCAGGGGACCCCATCCCAACATGGTGCACAAGAACTATGACAATTAGAGTTTAATTTTTATCTCTGGTGTTGCTCTACTACCAGCAGACCTAGACAGTACCCCAGCGGAGTCACACAATAACACAAGCATCGCTCTGCTTTGAGTGAGCCTAGTGAATACCTAGACGGAATTACTTGCATCACCTTTCTTCACAGGAAGCCTTTCTCTTCTTTAACCTTATTCATTTTTTTCAAAAAAAATCACATTTCATTTTTTCATTTTTCATTTTTCAAGAACTGTGCATAGCATTTATTTGTTTCAGAGGCAGAAGAGGGATACCGACTTATTGATAGCATAAGAAGTTTTTTGTTCATACAAGTATTTATGTATACCTCTGACATACTTGTTAAGGTTTTCCCCCTCACCTTACTCTACTTGACTGAGATGACAAGGGTTAACCCAAAATGACCAACTAGAGTAGGTGGTACTAATTAGTGTGTAGGCATTGTGTTTTCATCAAGGTTCACTTCGAATAGAACATATTTCGATTGGTGTATCATTGACTAAAGACAACAAGTTCTACATAAAGAGAGAAGACAACAAATAACCAAGTATTGTTAGTTGTAAAAGTCCTCTTGTACTTTACCTTTCTTGTTTCAACATTCATACATGGTTTCATGTGAAACTAACGTACAAACATAAACAAGAAAATGAAACAAAACTAATTAAAGGGAAGAATTAAATGTGAAAGAAAATCAAGTAACAAAAGCAAGCAAGTAAGAAAAAAAACAAACAAGCAAGAAAGCAGACATGCATGCAGGCAAACAAAACATAAAGAAAACAACACTCCTACTCCTAAGTTAATGGTACATGGTCCATCTCACGTGAAGTGATATTTCCAATGCATCCACTAGTGCATTTTTTGTCTAGGAAATCCTCTCTGCGGGCAGCGACGATCCCTCTAGCCCAATGAGTGGAACTAGCAACCTACGTGACAATAAACTCAAAACCTTCCTAAGTTATAATTGAAATATAAGAAGAGGAATATGGCCTACCTTGTTTTGATGCTATCATATCCTCCTTTGTTGGATACGTTGAATCTCTTGTGCCATGGGCTCAATCCTACTACTCACAATGTTTAAATGACTGCACAAGAGATCAAGACACAACAAAGCATGCAAGTACAAATAGCATAATCAAAAGTAACCCACTTAAAAGATCAAGGAGCATTAAGATAAATGATGCATTAACATACACATTTATGGAAAATGAACCAGCAGTTGTATATATTAATAGACTAAAGGAGGAAGCATACAACCAGGCCTTGATGTTAATAATCTCTCCTTGAGTGAATGTCCAAGTCCAAGCTCAAGCTCTTCAAGCACTCCTTATCCAAGCCAAATGAGTAGCATGTAGGCACAATCTCAACATAAGGGTGAAAATAGCCAAAGACCAACCATTTGGGAATGGGAGAGGATGAATATATAGGTAGGTAAAGAAAGTTAGGATCTCTCCAAAGATAGGAGAATGCTCTCATCTAAAGGAGGTAGCTCATATGGATAATACTAAAAGGTCTATTTTATAGAACTCAACATCATCCACACCAAACAACCTCCAGCTCATTGTTATGGAAGCCTCTAGATCACAAAGCTTCTTGTCTTCTTTGGGAAATTTGTCTTTTAGGGATCATCACTAGTATCTAAGCCAAAAGGGAAATGGAATTGCAGGGCTCCTATAATGCAACTAATTACCATTGTGGTTTTTAGTGTTAGGGGGGCGATGATGCCAAAATTAGGGTTTTAGAGCCATTTCCTTGAAGGGAAGTTCAAGGAAATTTTCCATCATTTTTTAGGGAGGACTTGACCTGCATATCTAGATGGGTACATGATCCGCACTTAAACAAGAATGCAACAAATTACAGAGATAACCATAAACATAGATATGCAGTGGAACTAATACTTTATTTCATTAATGTAAAATACTGAAATATGCTTACAAACAGTAATGGAAATAAACCAGCTAGGGCGATGGTAGCTTATCCCTAAGAAGAGATGTGGTGGCTACATGCCTCTAAATTGTGTTACAATGAGGCTTGAAGGCCTATTTATTGTTGAGAAACAATGGAAAACCCTTCACATCCCAAAACCTAACCCTAGAAGATGAAACACCAAATTGTGGGCCCCATTTGGGTAAATTGGTACATCAATTTCTTGGGGTCGTAACTTTGGCATATGATCTCCGTTAGACACGTACAATAGCTCCTTAGAAAGATCTATCCGAGAACTACCATGTTGGGAAGGGAAGCATCAATCCATGGACCTATGTTTCCCCCAGATTCCCCAAAAAACATCGTTAGGGCCTCAAAACGGCTCCGGAAGTTCAGGACCCAAAAAACTGCTAAAAATAGTAAACTATGCTACAATCTAGGAAACTAAAAGAATTGAAAGAGATAGTTGTGGGGGTCAAAATGGGATAGGTGGGTGGCCACCAACATGCACCTGTATCATTCATCCCCCCTTAGGAAGTAATGGTCCCCATTGCATTGAGTTCCTCCCTGAGACTAGGAAGCTTATGCTGAGCTGGGTCTCTGGTGAGTTGTTTTGCAATCTCTGATGTGTCCAGAAATGGTGGGAAGCATGGTCGACGACAGTTCACATTGAACACTTGGTGTAAGATAAGGAATGGAGGAATGTTGTGCTTGAAATCATTGTTGCCTGTAGCCTTGGTACTGGTGTAAGGACCATGTCGGAGTGGTTTGAGTTTCTGATGGGTTCTGGTAAGGCATTCTCTTTGCAGATGTAACCAAAGTTTGTCACCCACCTAAAAATTGTGTGGTACCCCTGTGGGTGAGGAGAATTTTTTCATGTTTTCTATCATGACCGTATCCCTTTGTTGTTGCTGATGTGTGGAGGAACCCTTCACGGGGGTCATGAAAGTAGCAACGATCTTCCCCTTACTTTGGGAGCGAACCAGACAGAAAATAAATTTCACCTTTCTTAGCAGTGATCATAGAAGTGGCGGTAGGTGGGGCTACCTCTGGAATCCTATATAATGATTTATTCAAAGAAATAATGACAGTGCGAGGCCTTGACTCATACACAACATGTCACCTCCACAAGTATGGCTAGCCTAATAAAACATCACACACATCCAGAGGTGTAACATTACACAATACCTCACCTGTGAAAGGCTTGATGCTGTAGGGAAGGTGACACTGTTGGCGAACTTTGAGATCTCGTCCTTCATGAACCCACCTGATATTGTACGGCTGCAGGTGTGGTGTAGTCAGTAGGCCCAACCGCTTCACGACCTCTACTGAAATGAGGTTCTTTTGGCTACCACTATCGACAATGAATTGCAGCGGCGAACCCTTCACCCACATCTGTGAGTGGAAAAGCCGCTCCCCTTCCTCTGGATTTTCGAGCTCATTTTATTGGATATTGGTAGTGGAAAAAGTGGTGTTGGGATCCACATCAATGATGTACTTCCCTTTGCCATTCCCCTTGTCAGGTTCTAGCTCAGGGTCTGAACATGCATCTGATTTGGAAGCCTTCAACTCGGCCACTGCGACTGCTTGGTCCGACACTCACTTGTGTTATGAGTGGGACTCTTGTGGAACTCACACCACTTTCCTGTGTCCTTCTTCAGCTTCATGGTTTTGTTCTTTTCTTGCAGCTTCGATGGGTTGTCTTGGGTCACCCCACCTTATATTTGTCCTTTGGGCTTCGGATTTGCAGATCCAAAGTCTCGCTTCTTATGTTTGAACTTTTGCTCAATTTTGACAGCGTATCGTTACGTCGTGCCGAGCGAGGAGATGTTCAGGAACTCCATCTCTTCCTAGATGTATCTGTGTAGGTAGCCACAGTATTTTAGTACCAAATGCAGCTTAGAATCTTTGATACCCAACTTTGTGCAAAGGGTATCAAAAATGTTTGTGAATTCCAGCACATCTTGGTCTCGTCCCTGTCGCAGTGTGGTCCATTTGATGTATTTGTCCTCATAGCTTTTGATAGGGTACTATTGCCCCTTGATGGCATTTCAAAATGAATCCCAAGTGGGTGCGGCTGAAAATAGTGATCATGTACTTTCATCCTTCTGCTCACAGTAGGTTTCCCACCAGTCCTTGACGTGGGAGGCTGCTTTGAGAAGAGCGAAAACAATTTTTTCCTGACTCAAAAATTCATGAACAGAAAAATAACCCTCTAGCAGATTTAACCATTTATCTACAGCATTTGCATCTATCTGACCCTCAAATATGGGAATTTCAAAATTAACTTGTACCTTAAAGGGTGTGGCCTTTCTAGAGTAGCTGTTGGAGGCAGATGCGTCACTTCTAGGTAGCCACTGAAGGTTCTGGGCAAAGCTGCCCATCATCGCATTTTGTTGTCACTCGAGGGCTTCTTCGAGCAAGATTTTGATAGGATCTCCTACCCCCTCCTCTTTCTTCTCATCCACCATGAGAGGTCGTCGGGATTGAGAGGCTAGTCTTGCAAAGGTTCGACTAGTTCAAGCCCTAACTCCTTATATCCCGACCTCATTGGGGACATGCAAAGAAAAAAAGAGAAAAAGCAGACTTCTTTGATACCACTGGTCCGAACTTAAACGGGAATGCAACAAATTACAGAGATAACCATAAACACAGATATGCAGTGGAACTAATACTTCATTTCATTAATGTAAAATACTAAAATATGCTTACAAACAGTAATGGAAATAACCAGCTAAGGCGATGGTAGCCTATCCCTGAGAAGAGATGTGGTGGCTACATGCCTCTGAACTATGTTACAATGAGGCTGGAAGGCCTATTTATTGTTGAGAAATAATGGAAAACCCTTCACATCCCAAAACCTAACCCTAGAAGATGAAACGCCAAATTGTGGGCCCCGTTTGGGTAAATTGGTACATCAATTTCACGAGGTCATAACTTTGGCATATGATCTCCATTTGACGCATACAATAGCTCGTTAGAAAGATCTATCCAAGAACTACCACTTTGAGAAGGGAAAGATCCACCCATCGACCCATGTTGCCCCAAGATTTACCAAAAAACGTCATTTATGGCCTCAAAACAACTCTGGAAGTTCAGGCCTCGAAAAATTGCTAAAAATAGTAAACTATGCTACAATTTAGGAAACTAAAAGAGATAGTTGTGAGGGTCCAAATGGGATAGGTGGGTGGCCACCAATATCCACCTAGATCAGTACCCTAAATTATGGTCATCTTTTGGGAACTTTGGGGTATGTCACAGGGAAGTGTGGGAGGTGTGACAAAATATTGTGTAACAGATGCCCCCTAAAGCATGAAGGCAGAATAGGGAGTGATGGTTGAGATGCTTTACAAGATTTTGCAACGATGAGAACAAACACTCTTAGGAAACCTACAAATCAAGGACACATATACATATATATATCTTATATAAAAACATGAATCCATGGTATGGATGTAGCCATCTATATAATAAGGACTATGTGAAAGGATCCATGGTATGGGTGCAACCATCCAAATGAAAAGGATCATATGTAAATCTAAGATCCAAGGTATGGACGTAGCCATCCAAGGTAGAAGGGTCACTATAAATTTAAAGTCCCACGGTATCGTCACATCCATCCATATAGCATAAACATGTGTACGATCATGAATAATACATAACTCCACAAAACTGAGTCATATCAGTCAAGACTCAGGGTCTTGCGCTCCATCTCGATCAAATTATGATTTCTAACATGCGAATAAATGTGTCAAAGCAAAACATGCTAGAAAACCACCTGATTACCGGCTAGTGATGTGGACCGTTAATGGGCACGAGAGAAACCACCAGTAATGACAATGGCCCTTAAGGTACAATAGTACGATCCATGAATGTGAAAAATGACGTTGAAGTCGAACATTCATGGAATTATCTGATTGGAGGCCAATGATGAAAACATGTCTAAGGTACTAAAAGGGAGTCTCTAAGTCATCTTCCTAGATAATGAGCTCAAGTCGACAGGAAGTGACCTGTCGAACGAGGCCCATGATAATTCCTCCATCATCGACAAGAAACTTGGAATAAAGTGGAATGAAATGAATAATATCCAAGAATGTAGCAAAGGGTTAGACAATGTATAGGTAATGAACTGTAGATAGGACTTCTCTTGAACATCAGTGACATGACTCGAGAGTGTGGCAACATTTGACTCAACATAGCACCAAGGGTCATAATGACGAAGTGGAATAGTCAAATGAGAGGAAAAATGGATCACCCAAACCCGGATGGACAAGTGACTGAGTGAGGATATCCCAAACCCAACGCAAGAAGTAGAACAGTGTCATGTTCAAGAGCGACATGCTATCTATACAAAGGATGTTTCATTTTTATTTTCCCCGCTATTTGTAGGGAGTAGCCCAATTATTTTTTTTCGCATGCTTGAAGGGGATAACATATGCTTTTCATATAAGTTCACCCTCTGGATGAATCCATCCTAGTAAGTTTTATGATTCCTACGAAGGAGAAACTCGGTCTCATCACAGTGACTAGTCTTTTGTTGCAAAAAAATTTAACAAGTCCAATGGAATAACAACTCAGTAGCTTTTTCATATTTAGAGAGTTTGAAAAAGAGACAAAAAATAAAACTCCATCATATCCCTTTTCATAATATGTCCCTCGAACCTGAAAAGGTAGAAAACAATATTTGAGAGAACCTCTTGACCATTTTGACCAAGGTGTACCTTTTTCATAAATAGTCAATCTTAACTTAAAAATGGGTAAATGTATACTGAGACGACGTCAATTCATTTAATTTAACAAGTTCAAAAAGACATGTACTCAGCAATATTTTCATTTTTCAAGAGTTAGAAAAGAGCTAAAAGATGACTCCTCCTGAAGGAATGAGTGGTATAAAAGGATAACAATTGGTTCCCATAATGACACAACTGCTCAAAACATGTTAAGGTCAAGAGGTTGGCTAAAAAGACCACTCATAGAGATGTTCCTTAGGAAAGGGTAAAACATGCAAAATGAAAGTGTATGATCAGCTAAAGAGATGGTGGCGATGGAATGAAAAACCAAGGCTCATCTCGAAAAAAATGGCTAATAAAAATGGCAATCACAAGATGTAAAATGGGAATCGTTTCATTTTTACACAAGCTTGAAACATGAGAGACTATGCTTGAGTATACTTGAAGATGGTTTCATTTTTTCACAAGCTCGAAACATGAGAAAAAACTATGCTTAAATTTGGTTTCATTTTTACACAAGCTTGAAAAAAAGATAAACTATTCTTTAAATAAGTTTGCATGCCCCCAGCGTAACGAAAAAATTTGAGGTACATGCCCCCAAGCTTCACTTCATTCACCTAAGTAGACTACTGGAAATTAACAGGTGGATCCAATGAAGGTTCACTTACGAGATCAAGTGAAAGACTCGAGTGGGATTTTATGACATCTAATCAAAGACTTGAATTGGAAGGGGATTTGTTTCATCTTTTAACGAGCTTGACACAGGAAAAGAACCATGCTCATGGTACCTATTTCATTTTTTAATGAGGTTGAAATATTAAAAGAACTATCCTCATGGAGACCTATTTCATTTTTTAACAAGGTTGACATAGTAAAGGAATTATCCTCGGGGCCCTTGTTTCATTTTTTAACGAGCTTGACACAGTAAAAGAATTATACTCCGGATCTTTGAACACAGACCAAAAGAGGCCATGGCTTCCATGATTTTCGCATCAGATGGGAGAAAAACACTCGAGAAGTGATACATGTTCAGGGACTGAATGGAAAAATTGGGCTCCAGTTCCTCTAGTACATGGCATACTACATCACCTACTATATCATTAGTAGATGTGGGCATGGAAAAAGAGGCCATGTAATTAGCCTATGGAGGAGGTGATACCACTTGCACATAAGAACCATTTAAGGATGATGGTTGAGTGGGATCTGATTCATGACTAATGAATGTAAGATGATCAATAATCACAATGCTTCCTTCATGTGGGAAACACATCACTCGAAGGAGGGAAGAAAGAAGAGCTCCCATGATGTAAACATAGTCATGCCCAAGGAGTAGATTAAAATCAAAAGTGTCTTAGACAACCATCACATCTATATAGACAGTATTTCCTCCCAAAGTAATAGGTAACTTAGGAAGGATCCCTAATAGTTGACTGGTTCCTATGTTAAAAGCTAACAGATTCTGGGTGACAGGGACAACCTAAGGAGAACCTAAATTTTTCCAAGTAGTTGACGACAAGATGTTAACAAATGCACCCTCATCTATGATTATGTTAGGTACAACCATATGGTAATTCTATATTGTAATTTTGAAAGGAACATAAGATGGAAGAAGATATCCTACTAGTCGACTAAAATCAAAAGAAGTGACTAAACTACTCAGAGGGGATGTCGTAGGAATGTTAGAGTTTCCCTCTTGCACTATGGGAATAGGAGAACTACTCTCACATACCTCATTAAAAAGAGGATTTCCCTCCAGTTCATTCGAAACTAAGGAAACAAGAAGAACCTGAGCAGTATGAGCTTCACTCTCTAACAGAAAGATACGATTAATTAAAGGTGGAGTCAAGTCTACCATTTTCTCAACTAATGGTTGGTTGAGAACAGACTCATGAGATTCACTTTCAAAGAGAGTGGGGTTGACCAAAGATGACTTTTGATCAATCACTAGTGAAGGATTAGGGGAAAACTTTCAATAAACAACTGGAAGATAAGGTTAGGAAGAAGTAAGCTAAATGGGATGATTACCTTCACACAACTTACAATGAAATTTGACTTTTCCCTTTTTCCCATGACCTTTACTATTACTAGTTGAAGGTTTATCACCAGCATGAAATCCAGAGGCTGATGACAAAGGTTGATGTCAACCTATGGACCACACTTTTAATACCTTGGGAATACCAGGACAATTCTGAGGTAAGTGGTCACCCTTACATAACGTGCAAGGGAATTTTACTTTCTGGGACTAGTCAGAAGATTTTTCTTCATTATTTATATCAGTAACAACAGTTTTTTGGTTTCCCCCTTGCTTATTTTTCTTCATCTTCTTCTTTGTCCTCTTCTTCTTCTTCTTAGCTTCCTGGTTAGTAGAATCTAGACTTTCACCAGTAAAAGAGGACAAATGGGGTGAAGAAACAGGCGAAGAAGGTGAGTGGTCAACTTTAGGATCAACATGAGTTTGATGTTGTTCATGTGGATGAGAACTCGGTTGAAAATCATTTTGGACACTCAAAACCACCGAGGTCGAAAACAACCAAATTGGAAAGGCAATGGTCAATCTAGGAAGGGCCAATGTTGTCATATAAGGAGTACCAATATTTCCAAAAGAAGGAAAAGGACTAGGATTCTCATAAAGGGGGTTTCCTTAACTGGTAGACTGAGGAAATGTTGCCATTGGTATCAACCTAAGATCTACTGAGTATTTCCACAGGGATGATGTTTTTCCACAATCGATTAATTGATTTTAGAAATTTAACAAAAATAAATAAAAAAAGGGGTAATCTAGGAAAAATGGTTTACCAAGTATCTGTGAACTATTATATACACCTTAGCCAAAACCAAGGACTTAATGTATAGTGGCCAATCTCCCTGAATGTTGTGTTCGGTGTATCATATTTACAAGGCGGCTGAATCGATTACCTATGGCTAAAAGATAGCAACCCAATGGGGTCTCCCAATACATACTCAACAATACGGGGAGCACAAGTCTGTGTTAGCATTGTCTATTGTAGAACTATTCGATGAGAGAATCCCTATATACTTATCATATTGAACTACCTCCAATATACCCTGAAATTAATGGAGAACCTTCTATATACTTCCATACTGGGACGGGATTTCACCCTTGGGATACATTGCAGGCAATTAACGCAGATGCTACATTTAAAGACTTCAGAACTCATCGCTAGCTTAGACCTCTAGATATTTGCATTATTTTCCAAATTCTCCTTATGTTAATTGAGCTAAATCTTTAATGTTTATCTTCAATTATGTTTTATTTTTGGGCTAAAAATGATGTCATCTGAATCCCTAAGATGTATATATATGAGAAAAAGAAAAATTTTCATTTAAATGAAAGCTAAACTAATCAAGGGAAGAAATTTCAATCAATAATGCATCAAACAAAACGCATCATGCAAAAATGCCTTCCACTATCTTTCACTTCTATCTTCCAAATAAAATGCCAAAAGTAAAAATGATTTTTTCCCTTTCACTTTGATTCAAATAATGCGAACTAATCCAATGAGCAAAGGAAATGCAATCAATGAAAATGAAAATGAGAATCTCTTTCACTTTATGATTTTGAATGCAAGAAATACTTCAAAAATACTTAAATGACAAGATCTTTCACTTTTTCTTTATGAAACATATGAATGAGTACATGTATTTTCTCTCAGTTCAACCAAAGCAAAAAAATTGTAATCTATGTTTGGAAATGGAATAAAACAATCTTCAAAGCACCAACACAACTTGATAGTAATGAAAACAACTTCACATCAATGAACTAAAAACAACTTGTAAAAGATGTCCTAATTTCAGTAAGGCCTTGAACAGAAGTAATCAATCTCCAAAAAGCAGACCAAACAATGGGTGGAGGGCGACCTAAAAGCCCTAGAAACCATAGAGAGAAATGAAGCCGCAAACACACATTAACCAAGTCAAGAGACAATTTCAGTCATACAAGCATAACAAACAAGACAAATACACTATTGGAAAACTAGAAAATCATTAACAAAGGGAAAAAAGACTGAGAACAAGAAGAAAAATCTTAATTTTTCTTATCCTTTGCGATCATCACACTTGTTACATGAAAAAGGGTGATGCAAGGGTAATAAACATGAATGTAATTAAAACATCAGCAATGGAATTGCGACTATTAAGGTTAAACCCATGATGGGTGATAAAAATGAGGGAAAATAAAAAATATAAGGCCATAATCGATTGAGTGTCCTCAAGCAATAACCAGTAAGTGCAAATAGTTACAGATAAACAAACCAGTCAAAAAACTAATTGTCGGTCAAACTCATCATAGAATCAAGATGAAGGATTGGATGGAAAGGGTTATAGCTTCCCTAACGAAGTTGCCATTTTTTGGTATAGGCAATCCTCTCTGTGGATAGAGATGATCCCTCCAGCCCAATGAGTGGAACTAGCAACCTATATGACAATCTACTAGACACTTTCCTAAGTTACAATCAAAATAGAAGAAGAGGAAGATGGCCTACCTTGTTCTGATGCTATAATATCCTCCTTTTTTGGAGACCTCAAATCTCTTGCACCAAAGTCTCAGTCCTACTACTCACAGCGTTTAAATTCCTGCACAAGAGATCAAGACACAACAAAGCATGCAAATACAAATAACATAATCAAAAGTAACCTAATTAACATATAAAGGAGAATTAAGATAAATGATACATTAACATACACATTTATGGAAAATGAACCAGTAGTTGTATATATTAATAGAATAGAGGAAGCATACAACTAAGCCTTGATGTCAATAAGCTCTCCTTGAGTGAATGTCCAAGTCCAAGCTCAATCTCTCCATGCACTCCTTCTCCAAGCCAAATGAGTAATATGTAGGCACAATCTCAGTATAAGGGTGCAAGTAGGCGAAGACCAACCATTTGGGAATGGGAGAGGATGAATATATAAGCAGGGAAATATAGTTAGGATCTCTCGAAAAATAGGAGAAGGCCCTCATCTCAAAGAGGTAGCTCATAGGGATAAGACTAAAAGGCCAAGTCGACAAAACTCGAGCTCATCCACACCGAACAACCTCCGGCTCATCATTATAGAAGCCTCTAGATCACGAAGTTTCTTACCCTCTTTGGGAAAATTACCTTTTAGGGATTATCATTGGTATCCAAACCAAAAGGGTGATGTCATCCTGGGGCTAGTATAGTGCAACTAGCGACCATCGTAGTTTTCAGTGTCATGGGGGAGACCATGGCAAAATTAGGGTTTTAGAGCCATTTCATTCAGGTGAATCTCGAGGCATTTTTCTATCATTATTTTAGGGAGGATATGAGTTGCATATTTAGATGAGTACATTACATGATGGTCATGTTTCGGGAACTTCGGGGTATGTCACAGGGAAGAGCAGGAGGTGTGACAAAATATTGTGTAATATCATTAGTTGACCCACGTTGGTGAAGGCATGGTTCACGAATAGCATAGACAAGTGTTGGCTTAAGGGGGCTTGACCTAGGTTTGGAGTTAATTAGCTAAACAAATCCTTGTATTACTAGACCTTTCAACAACAGCTCGCGAAAGGAAAACTGAGGTCTCACTCAAAGCAGTATGGGGGGATGTTGGAACCAAGTTTCCACGCCCTTGAGATGTTTGAGGGGTCAATTTAGTCCAACTGTGAATACCTTCACGCAAGTCACTTTGTGCTTTGTCCTAACCTATGAGACATTTGTGATATGTTATAATCACCTTTGCGCAGCCATAACCAGGGGCTAAGGTGGTTTTGCACTGCCCTAGTAGCAATTTGCGCTACTTCCCCAAGTTATACTATGGATCTTACATATCTTCTTATAACTGTTAGTTATCTTTGCACAAACTGATACTTAATCTTATGTTCACTTTATCAACACATTCATATAAGTTCGTGCATCATATAAACAATAGAAATGTAATTTATATCTAATACATTCAATGCACAAAAAAGGAAATAGATACACATAAATGATGTGAAACTTCTCTTTATTCCTTCTCCAAAGGTTACAGATTCAACTCGCCCTACGCACTCAACTACAGGGGTCCGCGCACTCAACTACAAACTATAAAGCCTTTGCGCACTCAGCTATGGACTACTAGGTGTTTTCGCACTCAGCTGTAGAGCCTTCTCCTACTCTATGACCCAAAGACTTGACTCAACACTTAGATAAGTGTTATAGACATTTTTGGGCATTGCAACCCCAATCATACATGTCCATAAACCAAGGGCTTCTAAGTCCCTAAAGGTGTTGCTTCACACCCTAAAGGAACAAGGTCAACTGATTACATCATCTCCCAGAAGTTCTCCATGGAAAACTACTCAGAACTGGTCAAAACTGGACCATATAGACTTCCCAGTGCAAAGCATGCGATGCATCTCACCTGCTCAGTGTAAAAGGTGTGATACATGCTGGAAAGGCCTTCTGTAGGGTGCGATGGGTGAGAGTAGGCAAATGGCAGAGACAGTTTGCAAGGTGGATGGTCATGGAATCTTCCACAAACTTCTCCTATGACACTTGCCTCTTTCAATTGGCCCAGAGATGAGTAAGAGATCATCAATCTCCAAGTGGAATCAAGAACTATGAGAGAGAGGACACTAATCAAAATCCCAGAAGCTGACTCACCCTCCTACAATCATCTCTATATGGATCCCTCATCACAGAGATCCAAAGGTTGGAATCTTGTATCTTGTAAGGAAGTGTTGTTGGTTTCCTAGTGCAATATCATAGTGTTGGGTGATATAAGCTTTTCATGAGGTGAAGAAGGGCTTTCATGCTGAGAGGATGACACTGGGTCAGAACAATTGGTTGTAATCCTCTTTGCTATTCATGATATTAATAAAGCTATTCAAGTTTTCCTCCACATTCTTGTATGTTTGATGATATATGCATTTGTGTGGTCAATACATATCTGGTCCTGTATTGCTTAAGATTGTAGATCTTTGTTCTTCGATAATATTATGCTGCTTTGATTCCACAGGTGCTCTTTGAAGCTAGATAGACGAAGAAGGAGCGGTGAAGATCTATCAGAAGGGAGAGGAACCAAGCAAGGAACCAAGCGCAAGACTGAGGTTGGTGTCCATTGTTCCCCTCTTATCTACTTCTCATAAAGGAAAGTGAAAGTAGTTTTAGTTTTTTTGTTTCTAAGATAGCTACCAGTCTTAGTGGGACTAGCAGCTCTGAGTGGACACTAGATTTCCCGATAACAATAAGACTCAATTCTTCATCTATTTCCCATTGATTCTCCTTCTTTTTTCTCCTTTGCAACTTAGAGCCTCACTCTATTTATACAATCCCATCGTCTGTGGAGCAAGGGTAGATTTCTAAAGCTAACATTACATTAAAAAAAGAGGGCGGACAACCCTATGAATCATTTACAACCTTCGCACTCCGCGCCCACAAAGCATTGAGTCTTTACATCGAATTTGGTCAAAATATTGGCTTTAAGCCTAAAAACGTGCCTTGGGGGATCTTGTGCCCAATAGGCCCCCAACACAAACATCGTGACTCACCCTCAAGTCATTCTTTCGGTGTGGAGATCTTCGCGCAAAGACCTCCCAACTCTGTCTGACCTGCTACAAGATCGGCAGCGCACTGAGTAGCTGCCTATTGTACCTCCTGCACGAGTTGTTTAAAGACTATTGTATCTGAATTGCTTCCTTGTATCTACTCCTGTGTTCCTTGCATCTGTTTATAGTCCCACACCTCCTTTCAGCTACTTGGAGCGCTAATATTGTGCTTTGGTGGGCTAGTCAGATAGCCAAGCCATCCGTGTATGGATTCAACCGACTGCCATTCACTCTTCCTAGGAAGAGTTCACCATTTAACTTTACCAACTACACCACACCTTTGTTTGTTTCCTCCTTAATAACATACAGTCCCAGCCAATGCATTCTGAATTTTCCCAGGAATTTATCAAACTTACTATCATACAGTAACACCAAGTCATTCACCTTAAACGTGCACAACTTAATATGTCGATCGTGCCAGGCCTTTTTGTGTTGCTTTTGTACCTGTTGGTGAAGGCCAGCCAGAAATCGTTCTTCCTCGAGTTCCTCCAATTGCATGATTCTTTCCTCCAAATCTCCGTGGTCTGTCATACCTGTGAGCGTTATTATGTGTAGATTATGCATGATATATTCCATCGGCATTATAGCGTCCAGTCCATAGACTAGTCGGAAAGGTGTCTATCCCATTAGTTTCTTGCATGTCATCCTATAAGCCCATAAAACTGCTGGTACATCTGGGTCCCAATCACTTGGTTGCGCACTACATATCTTGTTCAGTACTTCACACACTTTGTTAAATGCTTCCACGTGGATAACCTTATGCGCACTTGTTCTCTCCACAATATTTCGTTCCAACTTGAGGAACTGTTCACTCATTTTCCTACCCAACATATGCTTATTGATCGTATTTTCCAATGCACAGTTCATGTGTATCCATGCAGGTAGTTTACCATATGCCTGTACCTGCCTAGACAAATGTGCGCGCGGACCATCCCATCCATTGTATTTATTTGCCAATCACACTATAGGTTTCCCAAACTGTGTGCACATAATTCTCGTACATTCATGCCTGTACTCACAGTTCCCTCTATGCACACCCCACCACCTTGTGGCCATAGCACACAGCACCCAATTCAAGGCCTGGAAACGTTTCTTTTCTGGCACCTCCCTTTCAAACTTATCTAGAAAAGTATCTACCTCACTTAAGCCATCATAAGTAGGCAAATCCCTTACTTCTGTCGATACACAGCGCATCGATCTTGTCATCATATTACAGTTCAGTGTGGTTACTTCGTGTAATTGGTTCTGCCATCACTCCATCTCCTCATCAGAATTTGACATACAGGAGCTTTCACCCTCCCATGAGATTCATCCATCCATGGTAGGATTTACCCAGTCTTTCTCTCGTGTGGTTATCTTGTATATGTTTTCCCCAGGCTTACGAGTCAACCGTCGTTGACTCTAGAAACAAAACTATTCCATATGAAACGAACTTGTTTGACTGGATCGAAGTCCCCCAGGTTGGTTGGAGCAAGTACTCCGACATCCTCAGAGACTCCGGTTGCTCCGAACATTTCTGGTATCCCTGCCTCTACAGAAGAAATTCTACAGCGACAAAAGGACATTATAACTAATTGTAGTGTGACGGTAAACACTTCTATTCCTGAACCGGCTCCATCTACAGCTGATTCAAAAGGTGTTACACCCCAAACATCGGTCGCTGCAGAATCTATACCTTCTTCGGCACCGGAAATATTTTACGGACCCGACGATCTTCCTCTTCCACTTGGATTGATTGCCATAGAAGAGATTGTAGAGGATCCTCCATCTAACGCTCCATCACAATTTGGAGCTGGGATCACCCTATATCCTTCTTCATCAGAAGTTAGTCTCCCACCATCGGAAGTCCTGGAAGAATCGCTGAGGAATCTTTTGGATAGACTAAGTATGTCTGAACAACCGTCGACATCTAGGACTGTATCATCCAACACATAAGTGGTAAAACTTCCTGCTGCTACTCCGACAATTTTCGCTGGCATGCCATCTGTCCCAACTAGCTCCCAATCGCTGGATGGAGTCCATCCAAGTGCTGTTTCGACAGTATGGACTGTTCCCGTTTGTTCGTCCGGAATAATATCTGGAATCTCTTATGTTGAGTCTCAACAAATTGATCCTTCGCAGTGTCAATTTGGGCAATACGGTCCCCAAAGGAAAATCATTCCTTTCAGCACTGGATTACCACCATATGGAGGGAAGTATACCCTTTCATTATCTCCTCCAAGAGAACAACCATACGAGAGTTCACAACAGAATTCCGGGTATGCTGGAATTACATCTAGAGGATGGGTGCCTGTACTACCTCAACAACAAAGAGTTGTATACTCGATGCAACAAGGTTTACCTATGTCAAATATCCCCACTACATAGGCTATTATGAAAGTGTCGCAAGTACAAGCGTTGCCTGTTGTATGCCAACCTCAAGTTTCTCAGGTTATAATACAAAAACCTCTTGTCCCTGCAACGCAACCACAATCACTGACTAGTGGAATGACCCAGGCTCAGACGGGGACCATTACCCCTCATCTTGGTCAAACAATTAGTACTGGACAACAGCTCATGGCTTCACAACCATGGCTGGTACAATACCAACAACCGCAATTCAAATAAGCTTACCAAGGATCTGAGCAATGAGTCTTTGCAAGTAATGGGCAGCCGTATATTCAAAACGGTCAACATCAATCATATCATAATGGTCATGCCCATCAACCTTACCAAAGTTACCGGCATCAAATGCATTATGCTGGTATGCAAAGGCCAACTGCTCAGGCAATTCCATCTTATCCTGGGTATGCTTCACTGAGCCTACATCAACAATTGCCTTTCATGGTGACTTTAGAGTTACCGAATCTAAATCGACTAACGAACGATCCAATTGCTTATGCCCCTTGGCAGCCAGCAATTCCTCATAAACTTTAGTCATATATTCCTAAATTTAATGGAAATTCGGGTGAAGACCCGTCGAATCATGTGATGACCTTTCATCTGTGGTGTTCATCAAACACTCTCAACAATGATTCGATCAGGCTTCACCTTTTTCAGCGAATGTTAACTGGTCCAATAGAAAAATGGTATATAGAATTTCCTAGAGCTTCGTTTAATAACTTCAATACCCTAGCCACAATCTTTTTAACCCATTTTCAGTTACCCATAAGGTACGAAACAGGAATAGAGCTTCTTACCAATTTCAAAAAAACGACTGCCACTCACATATCCGATCATATTCATGAGTGGTGACGTCGTCGTAGAATGGTAAAAACATATGTTGCTGATCAGTTGTTGGCTGAATGGTTTACTAAGTCATTGTTAAATTCTATTACAGAAGATGTGGCAAAGGGAGGAGTCGTCACTAAAGAGCAAGTTATTGCTCATGCACAATATCTAGACTTGATCTATACTCAATCTGGCACGCTCTACGATAAAATCCCTAATGCTCCTAGACTGGAATTTTCCATTCCTCCCCCTCCTAAATCAAACAAACACTCGCATGCTAGCGATGGTGTGATAGGTATGACTAGCACAAAAACCGTAAAGGCTACGTCAAAGAAGGCCCGTATGGTTTCAAGTCAAAATTCAAATGAAAAACTTCTCGCCTCATAAGTAAATGCCATGTCGACTGACAAAGGCAAAGAACTCAAGCAAATAGAAGGCAAGAAGAAAAATAAAAGGAAAAAGAAGAAGCAGGAGGAGTTGTCTCCTAAAAAATCTTCTGCAAACCCTTCTGGGCAAAGGAAACCCCCTGCGGGGTGTCAGATATGTGATGAGGATCATAGGATGAGAGATTTTCCACATAAAGCTGAAGTTAAGAAACTATTTAAGAGTTCAAAAACCTCAGCAGTATTAACTGATCCGTTTCCAAAACTGGGAACCAATTTGGTTGCTAGTGATAATGCTTCCCGATCCCAAGTGCTTATATTGTCTATTTCGAAGCAGCTAAATGATGATTTGATATCGACAAGGAATAAATATTACGAGAATCCACAGATGTCGAACAACAAGGATAATGATCAACCTAGTAGTTTGACAACACCTTCAACCGAATTTGTGCAACCCATCACTCCTGAACGAACAATAAAACTGCCAAAGGGAGTATTACACAAATCAATGTTTAATCCTCGTGCCAAAGCATCACAGCATTATAATATAGTGTAGGATCTGGCCTAATCGCCGTCCGCTATGTCGACACTTGAGGTACTGCAAAATTGCCCCTCCCAAAAGTAGGCTTTATTATCAGCAATAGGTGGGATTGACCCAACGGATTCCAATCTTGTGCCCTTTAATCACAAAGGATATGACCCTTAGTTACCAACTCAACTAGCTTTCCTTATTCAAGTGAAATCCCTCCATAAAACGGTTCATCGAACAATTATTGATGAGGGGGCATCTACATGTATTATGTCGATGAGTTTCTGGAAAACTTTAGGATCTCCACCCTTGTCGAGATTGTCGATGACATTAAAAGCATTTGATGGACGAACATACACCCCATATGGGATATTGAGTAACTTGCAAATTTAATTGGGGGCAAAACAGTAGAAATTGATGTTGAAGTTATCGACGGAAACCTTGATTACAACATCCTACTGGGAATTACAATCGTCGACCAACAAACATTTCTCCCCAACAGTTCACAAGTTACGGGAAGCATTCCGATGATCCACAGAAGCTCTCAGTCGCTTCAAAATATCAGAATAGGCCTACTAAAAGACCCCACATTGATGGGTACTTTTTCCCTTTCACCTCCAAACAATCTGGCGGCAGTAGGCACAGTGGGAAGCTGCAACATGATATCTTCTAGATTCAGAAGATTCTTGAACATTTTGTCAGCATGGATCATCGCCCTAATAGAAATATTGTAGCAATCAATTTTCTTGGCCTGGGGGGCAAACTCAAATCAACGATCATCGAGTGTTTGGATAAATAGGTCTAAGGAATATGGCACCTCTTGAGATCCTTGGTTGCATGTACATTCTATAGACAAAGGAATCATTCAGTCAATGATGATAGGAGAGGCAGCATGGGAAGATCACCACCATCGTTCCCATCTTCCAGATTACGATGAAGATTATTCCAGGGACCTTAATCATCCTTCAGCTTTTGATTTTCTATCAAATACTATAAATACAGTGGATTCCGAGGACGGTTCTTATCTCGCGTCGACCTCGTTAAAAAATGAAACAAGGAGTCATGAGGATAGTTCTTTAACTGTGTCAACCTCATTAAAAATCAAACAAATCCCTTTCCAAGTCGAGTCTTTCAAATATCTCAGGGGTAAACCTTCATTCCAACCACCACGTTGAATGTAATGAAGCTTGGGGGGCATGCACCTCGATTTGCATTATTATGTTGGGGGCATGCACCTCGATTTGCGTTATTATGTTGGGGGCATGCGAACTTATAACAAGCATAGTTTTTCATTTCAAGCTTGTGTAAACATGAAACTAAATCTGAGCATATGTTGTTGCATGGTTCAAGCTCATTAAAAAATAAACCAGGCCATGAGCAGTGTTACCGCAGGTTTCAAGCTCATTAAAAAATAAACCCGCCATGAGCTGTTTTTATGTGAAGTTCAAGCTCGTTAAAAATTAAACCTAAACAA
>APFE030031130.1:26390-93569 GCA_000404065.3 Pinus taeda | reverse complement strand
GGTTGTCTGTCCTATGTACATGAAAATGAATTTATAAAGCTGAGCATGGGAATACCTACCTCAGCTAGATCATGAAAAATATTATGAAGATAATGTATTGTATTGTATCTTATTACAGGTCGCCTTCCAGCTCGAATAAACTTCGGATCCTCATGATAAAGAATTTCACCTAACCTCAAAAGATTAACGACCTCATGCTTTAGGGGGAAACTCTTATAGACATTTTTGGGCAATGCAACCCCAATCATACATGTCCATAAACCAAGGGCTTCTAGGTCCTTAAAAGTGTTGCTTCACACCCTAAAGGAACAAGGTCAGCTGATAACATCATCTCCCAAAAGTTCTCCATGGAAAACTGATCAGAACTGGTCAAAACTGGACCATACAGACTTCCCAGTGCAGAGTGTGATGCATCTCACCTACTCAGTGTAAAAGGTGTGATGCATACTGGAAAGCCCTTCTGTAGGGTGCGATGGGCAAGAGTAGACAAATGGCAAAGACAGTTTGCAAGGTGGATGATCATGGAATCTTCCAGAAACTTCTCCTGTGACACTTGCCTCTCTGAATTTGCCCAGAGATGAGTAAGAGATCATCAATCTCCAAGTGGAATCAAGAACTATGAGAGAGAGGACACTAATAAAAATCCTAGAAGCTGACTCACCCCCCTACAATCATCTATATATGGATCCCTCATCACCAGAGATCCATAGGTTGGAATCTTGTATCTTGTAAGGAAGTGTTGTTGGTTTCCTGGTGCAATATCATAGTGTTGGGTGATCTAAGCTTTTCATGAGGTGAATAAGGGCTTTCATGCTGAGAGGATGATGCTGGGTCAGAACAATTGGTTTTAATCCTCTTTGTTATTCTTGATATTAATAAAGATATTCAAGTTTTCCTCCACATTCTTGTATGTTTGATGATATATGCATTTTTGTGGTCAATTCATATATGGTCCTGTATTTCTTATGATTGTAGATCTTTGTTCTTCGATAGTATTATGTTGCTTTGATTCCACAGGTGCTCTTTGAAGCTGAGTAGATGAAGAAGGAGCGGTGAAGATCTATCAGAAGGGAGAGCAACCAAGCAAGGAACCAAGTGCAAGACTGAGGTTGGTGTCCTTTGTTCCCCTCTTATCTACTTCTCATAAAGGAAAGCGAAAGTAGTTTTAGTTTGTTTGTTTCTAAGATAGCTACCAGAACCCAAGCTGATATGAAAAGACATGGTAAGACCATCTCTGTCTGGAGTGAATTTTTTGCTGCAACCAAAAAGCAGTTCTACCCATTGGCCTACATGCAACAAGCCATGATGAGTTGGTAAACTCTTCGGCAGAGGAAAGGGTAAAGTGTACAAGGGTATACTCAAGAATTTAGAAAGAGAGCATTGATGTTGGGCATCTCATTAGACTCACCAGAAACTCTTTTGAAGTACATTGGTGGTCTACAGAGCTACATGAGGCATACCATCCTCATGTTTAATCCCACTAGTATAGATGAGGTATCTGTACAAGCTACTCATCTAGAAGCTAGAGGAAAGAATGGAAATCTAGAAGTTGGGGGACCATCCCAACCCACTATAAGTAATAGCAAGGAGAAAAGAAAGCATAAGTGGAAAGCAAGGAAGGCTAACACTGCACAGAAATGCAAAGCTTCATGCACTCACTGTAAAAAGGAGGGGCATGATGATGAGCATTGTTGGATTCTGCATCCATAGCCGAGACCTAAGAAGTTCGAGGGCAAGAAGAATAAGACTGTTGCAGCTATTCAGAGAGATTTGGATTCAAACTTGGGAGATGAAATAATCATTGCAACCATAGGTATAAAAGGTAAGAATTCTGAAGCATCTACTATTAATTCTAATTAATCTTTTATTGATGAAGAACATGAGAGAAAAATACATGAGCTTTTCCATATTCGAGTTGTTTCCAAAAATCAAAAGATTGATGCTTTGTTTGATAGTGGCTCACAAGTAAATCTAATTTACGAAGCAATCGTAAAGAAATTGTGATTAGCAACTACACTTCATAAGAAACCATAACCATTAGGTTGGTTGAATGATAAAGCACAACTACAAGTGACTAGACAATGCAAACTCAAGTTTTCTTTTGGGTCAGCATTTGTAGATGAGGTTGAGTTAGATGTAATTCCTTTGGGTATATGTGGAATTGTTTTAGGAAGTCCTTACTTGTATGATAGAAAAAGCTATTTTCAATAGAGCTGAGAACAAGTATCTACTTGTTAAAGATGGAATCGAATACTTTGTAAGATCTCATAAGCTCAAGAATAATTATACTCTCATAAACTCAGGACAGATGAAAAGAATGATAAATTCATGCAAACAGATCTTACTGATGGTTGTAAAGGAAAAGACACATGATAAAACCAATATATATTTGAGGGTTGTAATGCTGATCAACAAGCTAATATATTAAAGATTGTTTCAAAGTATGATGTCTTATTTCAAGAACCTAAAGTTCTGCCACCCAAAAAGGGAATAATACATGATATTATTTTGCAGCAAGATGTTCCTTTGCCTAACATTGGGATGTACAGGTTGTCTGCTTTAGAGAATGCTGAAATCAAGAAGCAGGTGCAGGAGTTGCTCTAAAAAGGGTTCATTAGGCCTAGCACATCACCATGTGGGTCACCAATCGTTCTGGTGAGAAATAAAGATGGATCATGGAGAATGTGCATTGATTACCGAGCACTGAATAAGATAACAATCAAAAACCATTATCCCCTTCCTCACATAGATGATCTTTTAGATCAATTGAAGGAAGCTGTTTATTTCACCAAGCTGGATTTGCACAGTGGATACCATCAGGTCAGAGTTATGGAGCAAGATGCATGGAAGACTGCTTTCAAAACAAAGCATGGATTGTATGAATGGCTAGTTATGCCTTTTGGCCTAACTAATGCTCCTGCTACTTTCATGAGATTAATGAATGATGTACTCAAACCTTTTCTTGATGTTTTTGTTATTGTGTATCTGGATGACATTCTGATTTTCAGTAAAACGTGGGAAGAACATTTAAAGAATGTTAAGCAGACATTGGATGTTTTGAGAAGAGAAAAAATTTATGTTAAACTCTCCAAATGTTAATTTGGCAAAACCTCTCTAAATTATTTGGGTCATATAGTAGGGGGAGGTGAATTGAAGAAAGATCCCTCTAAAGTGGCAGTCATCATGAACTAGCCTAAACCCAAGTCTGCTACAGAAGTGACAAGCTTCTTAGGAGCAACACAATATTGGAGAAAGTTCATTTCAAACTTTTCCTCAATTGCAGCTCCCTTACATGCTTTGACAAGATTAAACAAGTTGTTTCAATGCGGAGGTAAACAGCAGAAAGCCTTCGACACCTTGAAAGAAAAAATTAGTACAGCACTTGTACTAGCACTGCCAGATCTACAAAGACCATTTGAGATCCAAACTGGTGCCAGTGACTATGTCATGGGAGCAGTGTTGACACAGCACGATAAACCCATATGTTATCATTCTGAGACTTTTAATCTTGCAGTAGTTAACTATCCTACCTATGATAAAGAATTGTATGCACTAGTTCAGAGTGTGAAAAAGTGGAAACATTATTTAATGGGCAAGGAAACAGTAATAAATACTGATCATCAACCACTTCAATACCTACACTCCCAAACTAAATTGTAGCAATCAAGACATTATAGATCGATGGGGTTTCTACAACAGTTTCATTTAGTCATCAGATATAAAAAGGGCATACATAACAAGGTTGAAGACATGTTATCTAGACCCATTATAAATGCATCTATCCTACTTAAGCATAATTTTGTGCTGCATGAAAGCTACATAGAACAGTATGCTCAAGATATGGACTTTAAAGATGTATATGCAACTTTCAGTCAAGGCAAAAGAATAGAAGAATTAGACTATCATGTGAAGGATCGACTCTTATATCATTGTGGGAAACTCTGCATTCCACAAACTGAGAGAGTAAAGATAATTAGGGAAGCACACACTTCTCTGATATCAGGTCACTTTGGGGTAAGTAAAATAGCTGCCTAGCTGCAAAGGTTCTGCTATTGGCCGAAAATGAATGAGATAGTTTCTAGATATGTAAAGGGGTGTGTTATGTGTGCTAAAAGCAAGCCCAGTAATAGAAAACTAGGCTTGTACACTCCCTTTCCAGTTCCTTCTCACCCTTGGGAAAGCATTTCCATGGATTTTATTGGAGGACTGACTAAATCTAGGAAAGGTCATGATTATCTATATGTTGTTGTGGATAGGTTTAGAAAAATGTGTATTTTGATACCCTGTAGTAAACAGATTACAGCTGAATAAACTGCAAAATTATTCTTTGAACATGTATTGGTTCATTTTGGATTACCCACTTCTATTATATCTTATCGAGACACCTAATTCGTGGGGAAGTTTTGGTCAAGTCTGTGGGAAATAATGGACACCAAGTTAAAGAAAAGCACAACTTTTCATCCACAAACAAATGGCCAGACAGAAGTAGTTAACAGGACAATGATCTAGTTACTGAGAGGATATTGCAGCAAACATCCTAAGCTTTGGGATGAGCACTTGTGCTATGTGCAACATGCTTACAATAGAGCCAAACACTCTTCTACACGGAGATCTCCTTTTGAGACCTGTTTTGGTTTCATACCAAGGTCTCCTTTGGATTTTGTCTTTGGTAAAGATACCATGGTTGATAAACACAGTGATGTGGACAAGGAAACTAGGTTCATTGAACAGATCCAGGAGATCCACCAGGTAGTACAGGAATAGCTGGAAAAGAGCCAAGCCAAGTACAAGGCTAGGCATGATAAGCATCGGATGGAGCATATTTTTCAAGTTGGAGACCAAGTCTGGCTGTATATTAGCAAGGACAAAATGCAAGGTGAAGGTAAAAAGCTAAAACCTATCAGGTATGGACCCTTCAGGATACTTGAGAAGGTTGGTGAGAATGCTTTTCACCTTGATCTGCCAGCTTACATGCACATCTACTCAGTCGTGAACACATATTGCTTGAGGTTGTTTGAACCTTCAATGGTTGAGGACCCTGAAGAGCATAGTCAATTACCTTCTGTTGACGACCTGCTACCTGAATATCTTAATGAGTTGTAGGAAGGTACAGTGCTGGATAGGAAGGTAAGTACGACACGCAGTGGACAAGTGGAATACCTCAGGATTGGGCTTAAGGTTCGAAGCCGAGCAGTGCGAAGTGGATTGAGATTGGACAAGTGAGACAACAGTTTCCTCACTTAGTCGATGCTTGAATAAAACCAACTTTTGGTGGTCCAAAAGATTTTTCAGTGAGAAGGTTGTGATCCGAATTGGATCCACAAGACTGTCAAGAACCTTGACTGTATCAAGTTGAACAAATCCTTGAAAATTCTAAAACAACGATCAGAAAATGCCTTGAACCAATGGCAATGGCTGCCAACGTGGAACGATGAGGACCTCGGTCAAAGCACGCTGACCGAGGCCCATGGAGACTGCGCAGGAGGTCAAAGCAGCCCCTGGGAGCCTCAGATTGGGAAAAGGAGGCGATTTTGATGCGCGATTAGCTACGCAAAAAAGGCTAAAATGGAAAAGCCTTAAGCACTTGGTCTCGTTGGGGGCCGGAGAACTGCGGGTGGAGAAACAAAAAGCGATAAAGGACAAAGGCGGGACCCACACTCTGGAAAACTGGTGGTATTGATCAGGGCGCCCTTGAACGGGAAGAGGTTTTGGAGGAGACCGGAGCGATCCCACTCAACGATCGACGCATGGCAGCGGAGGTGAGAGAAAAAATGCCATGATCGCACGCTATCGGTCGAGCAAGTCAACCGCGCTCAACGTGCATATGACGATGGATCTGGAGGAGCCCAGATCAGACGACTGAGATTGCGCTCGATGGAGGAAGCAAAATCGACAAGGGATTAAGCTGTGTTCTAAAGGGATTTGGAGTCCATTTGACTGCCACTGTGGAGAAACGAACCAATGAAGCATGCTGGCACGAGTTATATGGGGACACGTGGCACTTCCTAAGTGTTCATGCTGATGCCGAACAGGGAACTCCAAGCGCAACTGCAGAAGGTGAATCGATGCAGGCGGGAGAGGAATCGAACAGGCATAGGGATCGAATGGTTAAAGCCATGAATAGAGACAGTCAAAGGGGGATTTGGAGAGGAGTCCAAGTGACCAAGAGAGACAACGAAAAGTGAACCCTGAGAGGAGGAATAAACACAGAGAACACTAAAGCCAAGCATAGGAGATAGAGGGCCGAGCTGACCATAGGTAGCATCAAACACTAGAGAGCTTGAAGATTCAAGCCTTCCCATAGAGGAATCTGTCCGGACTGAGCATCACATTTGGCTCTTTCAACTATAGACCGAGGGTCATAGAGCTGGTAGGAAGAACAAGAGTCTGTGTACTCCGAGTGGCTTGGGGAATCCAAGAACCACATTGCCAAGCAAACCTGCTTCAGGAGAACTCGCATTGAGTCCCTGTATTTGTAATTCTATGCTTGAAGACACAATAAAACAAGGCCACCACTGAGAGCTGGACCGGAGATGTAGCCCTCGAAAATAGGGGTGAACTCCTTATTAAAAACTGTTTGTGTCTTTGTGTTGCTTACTGCTTTTCTCTGCTGTCTTTCCATTTAAATGCCTGTGTATTGGCAATCTGATCGATCCGTTGCTTGAATAGCACAAAACACACACCAATAAATGAGTCTGTAATACCTTTTGTTTAATAAATCTTCAACTGAGGTCACTCATAGGGTGATTATCAAATCACAAAATCCTTAAACCCCTATTTACTAAAGAGTCCCTACCAAAAAATACTCTCCTTCTCACTCTCACATCATATATATCTCATCCTACATCGCACAAACTCCTGTCCCCTTCCCCTATCCCTATTCACCATAACTCACTTCTTGATTACCTTCTCTAGGGTTTCAAAGCTTCAAATTCAAAATACATGGATAAAGAGGATAAAGATTATGAGGAGGGGAAAAACAGTGGTAGTGAAACCACATAGGGGAGGTAGAATCATCAGAGAAGAATAATCAAACATCAGAGAGTTACAGACTTCTCATATGATTGTCTCTTATTTTAGGCATCTAGGGTGTTATGAGTTTTGTGAGCAGGTAGAAAGAGCTCAACATCATCCTGAGCTGACCAAGCTTTTTGTAGCCAATCTTCGTGATAACAAGGTAACTCTTGCTGGGGTGACATTTAAAGTTTCATCCTCCATCATTGCTAATGCTACAAAGATTCCAAATGTGGGGGGAAAATGGTATAAAGCACAAGACTTGGGTGAGCACTACTATGATCCATACATTAAATCCAAGTACAGGAACGAAAAGAAGAGGACCTTTCCTTTTAGGTTCCTTGAAGACAAGGCTAAAACAAGCACTCAAAGGAAAAGAGGAGGGTGATAGGCTTAGGTTGCTTGTTGAAGCTTCCTTGGCTAACCCATACACATGATGGTGGTGTTCGCCACAAATTTTGAGTAAGTTTTGAGAATTTTTTACTTTTGGAGAATTTTGCAATTTTTGACTCAAAAAAATTGGCTCTATGCACAGTGCCACTGGCGCTGCGCTTTTCCTAGGGGCATTTAAATAGGAAATGGTCATAATTTTTGGATTCAAAATGATGAGTACATGCACCTTGTGAATTTTCTAAGCTTTTGGAGCAGAAATGGTCAACCAAAAGGTCAAAAAACACCCAAAAAATGACCCTTCTGCCTTCTTTTTGAGCCACAGAAGCAGTCTTGGGAGAATCCATTTTCAAGGGGTCAAATCAACTCGAAATGGGAAACTAAAGGAATATTTGGAAAGTAGTCAGGATAGGATTTCTAATGAGCTATCATGAGCTCAATTTGGACACTGGGAAGACCTCCAAAATGGTCCTGCAAAAAGTGCCGCGCATAGAGCTTGGGCGCTGAACATAGGGCAATTTTATGCTGAATTTTCACTTCACTATGCCATGACAATAATTTTGAGTTTTCTCTCATGGATGATGTTCTTACTGATGTAAATGGTAACTAGGAATGCAAATAGGATGGATAATAGTTACTAGAAGGGAGATTCATTAGATCAAAAGTTATCTTGAGGACAAATGAATTAGTTTCTTCCCTTTTAGAGGCAAGTTGTTAGGTTGCCTTGATCTAGGTCCAGGTGTGATGAAGGAACATTCCAAGACCTTTTAATTTCATGATGTGTTAAGTTGCATTTTAAAAGAACCTTAATGAATACATCTACATGCGGAAAAGAAGAGGAACATAACAATCATCAGCACATGAAAACATAAGATGTTGATAACGGAGTTCGTCTAGGAGGGACTACGTCTCCGGGACTCGGTGTCAAGATGGTGTAGGCCACTACATTAAGTGCTGTCAATAAAGGTGATGTACATAAGAGATGATGTCACGATCATACAAGGAAAAATTCCCTCACACAGGAGTGGCTCTAAGAGAGGTTCCACAACTGGAACTCTCAGTCAAAAGACTCCTATTAGTATGACACAAAAACATGCATGATGAGTATCCCGCCAACATGGAACAAAAGGGATCTCAATGAAAAACACACGCATGATGACAAGAAGAGTATCCCAGTAACATACAGAAAGGGATATCAAAGCATAACATGATGAGTTATGACATAAAATACATCACATAGAAGATTTCACATCAAATCAAGCAAGGAATCATGACAACATGTAATAAACAAGATCCTGCATCAGCATCAATCAAGGATCCATGCAACATAATGCATAAAGAAGAAGTACATGAACACATCATATACCTCACAATCAGGGGCATCTGAAACAAAAGCTGTCAAAGTGCTGAAGCTTGTTGAACCATCGATCTCATAGCATTGATCGCAAGAAGAAGACTGCTCTTGACTCTTTGGCTCTGTAGCTCTCTGTCTATCTAGCTTTGTAGCGCTCTGGCTATGTTGCTGCAGCTCTGTGGCTCTGCCTAACCCTCTAGCTCTTTGGCTTACCTTTTCGCATTGCCTCGATCAAGCTCTGTGGTTCTGCGCCACTCTGACTTTCAAGCTTCTCTGAGTAACTTGCGGCACTGTTATCTTTGGATTTTTCTGGTCCTCTCGTTTTGCGGCTCTCCATCGGGCACAACCTACTCCTTGGCTATCTAGAACTTAGGCTCTCAGGCACTCTAGACTTGGCTCTCAGCATTCATTGTGTTTTATAGCACATTTTTGTGCCAAGGCCACTTAAAACGTGGAGTCCGTTGGTTTAGAATAGAAGCCGTTTGAACGGAAGGTTTGGCTAGTGCAACAAAACCCCAAAAATGGCCTTTTTCGTTCAAAATCAAAATACACAAAAGCATTGAAAAATCCGAAAAACTGGACTTCAAATTTCATGAAATCGGGTCTATAAATCCATCGGGTCCGGCCCTTTATCACTGTCGCTGAGCTGATGTCAATGGCCCTGTATATCGGGGGATCACCGATTTCCGATATGCCAATTATATCTAGACCATTGATCTGTTCCTTGATCGGATGGTCCAGATTGCATTGCATGTCGCTATCTGATCCCAATTGGATCCTAAAGCTCTCTCTAAGTTTTCATAAATCTGTAAAATTCATGCCAAAATTTCAAGTCTTACAAAGATTGATCTTATCAGAAATATCCTATAAACAATTGCAATTGGTGAGCAGTGTGGAGCAACGAGGACCCTCGGTCAAGAGCCCAGACTGTTGGCCCTATGGTAATGCGCGATGTCACGAATTGGAAAAATGGGAGGTTTTTTCGATAAACGGGGGAGGTTTCTGATCGTCGGGCAAATCCCTCAAAGATGGAAAAGTCCCAAGCGACCGAGACTTTAAAAGTTATAAAACATAACGGATATCACGCCGATTCTGTCAGAGGCGGGGTCCCACAAAACCGGCAGGATATCCGAAGGGCTTCGAGGCGGTAAGTGGTTTCAACTGAGTCTCGCCCGATGCCACACAATGGGTGCCACATGTCTGGCGGAAGAGAGAGAAAACCGCTCACATCTTATGGGTAAACATCATGCTACTTACCCACCTGATATGGATGGAGACCGTAGGATCTGGAGGCCCTAGATCGTTCGGCGGAAATGTGATCCGATAGGTGACCAAATTCAACAAGGTAAACAGGCCAAAGTGTATAAAGTTTGAAGTCCGGCATGGACGATGAGTTGGCAAAGGTTCGTGTTTCACAGGAAATCTGGGAGCAAACATAAGTAACGACCGTTCAAACATTTCCAAGAGAACTGACACCCAGTTTGTTACGACATAGGTGGCCACCTCCCTATGAGGCGTTACATAGTGATGATGATGTAGAACAGAGGAATTCAAACTGTTGGCATTATGACGTAGATTTGGCAGTATGACTCAGGTGTTGTCCTTGATAGCAACTCACTCAGAGGACAGATCACAGTTCGGACTCTCAGAATGGAGAAAAAGAGGTATACGCAAGTTCTCTACTGACCAAGCCACGTATACATGTGGGTTCGTAGACTAAAAGGCACGTACAACGTATACATGCACTTTCATGAAAGGAAAAGCGCACACATGTTGGAAAACAAGTTTTGGTTCGTGGTATTTGGTCCATGGTATTGTGATCCATGGTATTGATCCAAGGTATCTTGTTTGACGTATTGACCCCAGGTATTTGGTCTAAGGTATTGGTTGTTAGTGGTTTTGGTCCGTGGTATTGAGTAAGGCCTAAGACTATAAAAGGAGGAGAAGATCATTAGGCAAGGGCACTCAAGTATTGAATATCTTATGAAGAGCAAGATCGAGAATACAGGTTATTGGGCATAACTGGATCTGAATCAAAGAGGAACCTCAACGCTTGATGAAAGATAAGATCTATTGATGGGTCAAGATCTTAAGGCTTGAAGTGAATTTATGTGGTTTTGATATTTTATCTGAAAAATTGGCGCATGTCGTAATATGTAAATATGATGATCTGGGTCTAACATATGTCTGAATAGTTGTAAAGATTAAATCATCTTTTACAGATTTGTACGCAGGTTCACTTTAGCAAAGGTGCGTCTACACGCAAGTTCCGCAAACAAAACAACGTATACGCAGGTTAACCTTGAGAAAAGTGCATATGCACGCAGGTTCGACACTTTGAAGTAGCATACATCTCATAAAATATGCTTTAGATACTTCTGTTGGCTATTGTAGTGTTCTGGGTTCTAGTTTGGGTTCTGGTTAATGTTACTGTATTCTGGTTACAACATTCTAATAAGTGATTGTTTGATTCAGTTTTGGTTGGTGCAAAGGATATTGGTTGATGCAGATATATTTGATGTTTAATTGATGTTATTGATGGATCCAGTCTGAAAATTTATGAAATGTGGTCCCTGGAAGAAAAGAGAAGGTTGTAGCCTTCTGTAGGTTAGCACCTACGTACTAGTACATCAGCTAGTAGAAGAGCTAGGGGGTTGTAGCTCTCTTCCAGGAGAAGCTGGAGAACGATAGAAGGTTATAGCCTTCTGTAGGTAGATGTAGTATACCTAGGGTGGATAATATGGGGTACAAAGGGAGGTATCCAAGGGAATAATGTAATAATGGGATGGGCCATAGTAATAAATAAGGTGGTTAACCCATATCATGTAAGGGACCACAAGTAGTTAACAATAATGTAATAAGCCCATGGTATTAGATAGATGGCATTAAGGGAACCATGGTAATGACCCATGGTATTGTATGTATGAGGCCTATATAGAGGCTAGAGACTCTCCGTTCAGAGGTGTCAAGGATTATTGTATGAACATGCATATGGCTTGTGGTGTGCTCTCTTTCCTTAAGGAGTGAATGTATGGTGTTGCCCTACCTTAAGGGATTGATCAATAAAGAAGCACTTCTATCTATTTCTATCTTATTGTTTCTAGGTTTATTTTCATTGTCTTATATTTTCAGATCAGATTTATAACAAGTGGTATCAGAGCACTTTCTTGGGAAAAAGTGGAGTTTTTTTTTGCAGGAACTTTCTGGGGCAGTCAGTTTGTAGATCAGATCTATACATTTTGGGGAAAAATATACAAAATCTAATTGCAGCTCTAGATTCTTTGTGAAAAATACTCAAGTTCAAAAAAAAAATTGGCCAAATCGGAATCTGGATGAAGGAGATATCGCTGATCTAAAAATCATTGGTGTTGCAGACATTTTTCGGGGTGGCGAATTTGCAGATCAAATATGTATGATTTGGGGAAAAATATACAAAATATAATTGCAGATCTGGGTTTTTGATGGAAAAATACTCCATTTAAAAAAAAAAATCAGTCGAGTCAGAGTCCGGATGAAGGAGATCTCGCTGATTTAAAAATCAGTGCTGTTGCAGACATTTTTTGCGGTAGTGAGTTTGCGGCACCAATCTGTATGTTCTGGTGCAAAATCTATAGAATATAATTGTAGATCTAGATTATTTGTGAAAAATACCCAATTTCAAAAAACAATTAGTCGAATCGGAGTCCGGATGAGGGAGATATCGCTGATTTAAAATCAACTATTTTTTCAGCAATTTTTTGTGACGACGGGACAGTTGCAGCGCGAATAGGAAATTCCAGTGCCTAGAGTGGGATTTCTATCACATGGGAAGATGCAGAAGGTTGTTCCATTTCCAAAAATAGGTCATAATAAGGATTCTGACCAATATTGACTGAATTGTGGCCATTTCAAATTTTCGCGAAGTAAGCGATTTGTTTTCAAAAACTCTCTTCATGACTTATAATAGTAAGTTTTTTACAGGAAAAAATAATGGGTCTTCTATTGAAAATTTTATAGCACATCTTAAGTTTGACTTCCCAGCGTGTTGGAAGGACAAAATTGGGTATTATTTGAAAGATGAGGCTACTTTATGGTGGAAATCATTTGACAGTGAGATTTTGAAGTTATGTCGTGCTGACGAAATTGAAGAACTACTTTTGGACAAATGGTCTCATACTAGAAATGATGAAACCAAAAAACCTAGAAAATATTTTATTTTTGCCGGAAAGAAGGAAACCAAGAAACCTAAAGGGTTATTTTCTATGGTATCTCCTTATTGCAGGTTGATGGATTGATTCAGAAGGAGAAGATCATTGTGTCTATAAATCCTAGTTGCAAGCATAATTTTATCAATGTTAATTTGGCAAAAAAATTGTAAGTTCCAGCAAAACACATTGAAAACACACAGGTTGATAATGGGGATGTTCAAGTTTATAAAGATTTGAAGCTTTCTATGGATAAGTATGTGTTGCATTGTGACTTTTATACTTCAGATATGGATAACATGGATGTTGTTTTGGGATATTTTTGGATGGAATCTGTGGGTACTGTCAATATTAATGTGCAAAAGAAATTCCTAAAGCTTTGGTATAAAAAGAAGAAAAATACATTGCAGGATATTTCCATTAAGACCCAAGTAGAAGATGTTCCAGGGACTGACACATCAGATGATGAGCCCTTGATGGTCGACAACCAAACACAAACATAAAACCACGTACAGGTAGAGTTCAAGGAGGTTGAAGCATAAAATGTTACATATACAGATACATCAGATGATGAATCAATGGTTGAAGTAATATTGGAAGATAAGCAATAACAAAAGACGCCACAACATGTACTAGCTACCAATCAGGCTCCATTAGGTGGTGAATTAAAGAAAAAGACACCGTGGGTTAAAACTTCAGCATATCACCACCCACATCACCCCGTAAGAAAACAACCAACAAGATGGCAACAAATTAGCCACAAGGACAACAACCCCAGCATAACAGATAGAGAGGAGTGATGATCCACACAAAAGAGCCGCGATGGTCAACTTCCATCTCAAGTGAGCGAGGCACCAGCTAGATTGATGGTTCACCTTTCTCTGGGATGGCTAGATGCACATGCATGGCACCACTTGTTATAGATCTAACCTAGAAATATATGAGAACACAAATAAACCCAAGAAATAACAAGATCTGAATATAGATGGAAATGCTTCTTTATTGGTATCAAAACCCTTAAGGTAGGGAAACACCATACATTCACTCCTTAAGGAAGGAGAACACTCCACAAGCCATATCCCTGTTCATACAATATTCCTTGACACCTTTCAATGGGGAGTCTCTAGCCTCTATATAGGCCTCATACATACAATAACATGGGTCATTACCATGGTTCCCTCAATACCATCTATCTAATACCATGAGGTTATTACATCATTGTTAATTACTTGTGGTCCCTTACATGATATGGGTTAACCACCTTATTTATTACTATGGCCCATCCCATTATTATATTATTCCCTTGGGTACCTCCCTTTGTACCCCATATTATCCCCCCTAGGTATACTACAGTAGAAGCATGCGTACTGGTATAAGACTGCACTAGTACAAAATATTGTAAAAGAAGTTTCTTATTAAAAGGAATGTAGGTTTTAACCCCGTACAGAAATTACCTGTATACGAATTCTAAATCACAGGCAAAATAAAAATGCGAGAGCATAACACATAAAACACATATACACAGAGATTTCCCACTGGATCTCAAGACCGAGACTACCAGCTTGATTTTTCATTATATTCCTTTCAATGTTACAATACATATTTATACATGCTGAAGCATCCAATACCATGGACCGAAAACCATCGCATCCAAAACTATGGATCGAAAACCATTGGGTCCAAAAAAAAATTTTTTCGGGGCGCTTCCCCGAACCCCGTACAGGGGGGCTCCGCCCCCCCTCTAACCCCTCAGTTCACTACGTAGGTTAGTCATGGAAAGAATATAACACAACCCAACAGAAACAGCTTCAACATCCTGGAGGAAGAAGAGGGGAATAAGGAGACAGTCTAGGACATGGAGAATGCAACAAAGGAACAGGCTAACATGGAGGACATCACAATAGACAACTAAAAAAAGGATGATCTACCAAGCCTGATGGAGATTAGTAGGGACCATGAAATGACTCCAAGTGAAGCAGGAATAGAGGACCATGAGTTACAAGAGATCCTGGATAGGGAAAATATGGATCTAGAGGAATTTCTCGAACAAGGAAAAAACATAGGGGCAGTCTCCCTACCAAAAGAGGACTATGATAGAGTACAACAACTCTTTCTCTAGAGGTCACAAGCAAAGGGAGCTAGAGTCAAGAGAAATCATGAAATCTAGGAGCCAAGCGGGGTCAAGATGATGGCAAATTCTCAAGAACAATATCCAAAGAACTCGGGTAGGAAAAGAGGAAGAAAGAGACAAAATGAATTGTTGAAGGAATGTGGAAAACTGTTGATCAACTCAGGTAAGATGAAAGATCTTACTAGTTATTCCTTTACTAACCTTTCTTAATGAAGTTCACAACCTGGAACATTAGAGGAATAAGGAATAGGAGGAAACAAAGAAATCTTAGTAACAGAATGAAAGAAGAAAAAATAGACATGGTTTTCATTCAGGAGAAAAAATGTTCGATGGAAGAGATAATAGATATTCATAATAAGTGGGTATTTAAATATGAGTATTTAGAGGTTAAGGCAAATCACTCAGCGAGGGGGATTTTCACCTTGTGGGACCCACAGAAATTTGGAATTATGGATGCTAAAGCATCCAAGAACTATGTCTCCCTGACATGTCAACCTGTAGGGGACAAGAAGATAAACATGATTACAAATGTTTATGGACCTCAATAGCAAGAAGACAAACTCAAACTTCTCACTTCCTTAGACGAACTAAGAGCGAGACATCCCATCTTGCCCTGGATCGTTGTAGGAGATTTCAATATGATAAGATCTCTTTCGGAAAAAAAAAGGAGGTACTAGACAACTAGGCAGTGACTCCATGGCCTTCCAGAACTTCATTATGAACATGAGGCTAGTGGACACTGAAACAATTAATGGAACCTTCACTTGGAACAACAAAAGGGGAGGGGCTCATCAAGTTGCTTCCAAACTCGATAGGTTCATGATTTCAGAGGACCTCTTTCTCTCGGGACCTGCCATGAAAACCTCCATTCGTCCCTTTAGAGGATCAGATCATTGGCCAGTACATTTGGAAGCTACCTTTATGGGAACTCTGAGAAATAGACCTTTCATGTTTGAAAATGCCTAGCTCTCATACCCTAATTTCACTAATTGCCTTGATAAATGGTGGAGATAGGAGTTGACTATTCAGGGCACAAAAATGTATATGCTCCAGCAAAAATTTAAGCATATCAATCCTGTCTTAAAGTTGGAACAAAAATGAATTTGGAGACATCTTCAAAGCTAAAAGAGAAACTGAACTAAAGCTCCAGGAGATCAATCAGATCAACATCACAGATGGCTTCACTAGAGAGCGGAAAACATTAACTAACTCTCTGCAGGAAGAATGGGAGGATCGATGCTTACAAGAAGAAATTTTTTGGAGGCAAAAATCAAGGATAGAATGGATCAAAGAGGGAGAAAGAAACATAAAATTCTTCCACAAAACCAATATGGCTCACAGGGCATACAACAGAATCACAAAAATCAAAGATTCTCAAGGCATTGAGCTTGTTTCACACAATGATATGGAATTAGTCTTTGCGCAACACTTCTACAAAATTGCAAAGGAGCCACTGAAGGACAGATCTAGGTTCATTGATCATTTCACTCGGTACATCCCTCAGCTGGTTACCAGAGAGGAAAACCACAATCTCAACAGGTCAGTATTCGAAGAGGAGGTAAGTGAAGTGATAAATGAAATGCATAGTGGAAAAGCACCAGTCCCAGATGGATTCAATGTAGACTTCTTCAAAGCCTATTGGGAAACCATCAAACATGACATCCTCGAGGTTGTGGAAGACTCAAGAAGATCCAAAAAAGTTTTAAAGGCACTGAATGCATCATTCATAGCTCTGACTCCAAATCACAAAAAATCCATGACTCCGGATGGGTTTCGGCCCATAGCCTTATGTAATGTGGTGTATAAAATCATCTCCAAAGTTATAGTCAATGGACTCAAACCATTTCTACCTTCTTTCATATCAGAGGAGTAAATAGGCTATGTGGAGGGAAGACAAATCCTCAACAATATCGTCCAAGCTCATGAGGTAGTACACTTTGAAAAGCAATAAAAAAGCTGGTATGATCATTCAGTTGGAGCTCATGAAAGCGTATGACAAATTGAGTTGGGCTTACATAAGAGCAATTCTAAAAGCCTATGGTTTTGATCAAAATTAGATAATATGGGTCATGGCTTTAGTTACCTCAACCATTTTTTCCATACTGCTTAACGGAGCTCCATCAAGGACCTTCACTCCCTCCAAAGGGCTCAGATAAGGAGACCCACTTTCGCCGTTCCTCTTCGTCCTCATGATGGAAGGGCTAGGTAGAGCAATTAAAATGACAAATGCGGAATGAAGAATTCGTGGTATCAAACTCACCAGGGATGGAGAGGAAAACACTCATCAACAATCTGTCGATGACACAATCTTGCAGGGCATACCTACAGTCAAGGAGGCCAGAGAAATCAAAAGCATCTTAAATGACTTTGCTATGGCAGCAGGCACTGAGGTAAGCCTTCACAAGTCCAAAGTTTTTTTTCTTTAACAATAATATTTCTATTCAGAGAAATATTACTAGAATTCTTGGATTTCAAAGAGAACAATTGCCTTCAAAATATCTTGGCTTTCCCCTTACTAACAAACCGCTAAGCAAGAAATTGTGGGAACCAATTTTAAATAAACTTCAGGGAAAGATAAAAAAATGGACATGTATATCACTAAATCTGGTAGGGTGCCTTGTGCTCACACAGGCAGTCTTGCAGGCCATTCCCATTTTTATGTTTTTAGCTCTTCCGGCTCCTTAAGGTATTAAGCAGCAAATAGGAAGCATACAAAGGGACTTTATGTGGCAAAAAGGGGAAGAGAAAAGGAAGTGGACTTTATTAGCCTAGGACAAGCTTTGCAAGCCCAAGAGCCATGGTGGATTGGGGCTTCATGATCCTGACATCCTCTGCAGAGTCTTGGGAGCCAAGCTTTGGTGGAGATGGATTAAGGAACCGAATGCCCCCTAGGCTAAGCTTTGGACACAAAAATATGCCAAGCATTAGCAGGAGAAGGATCACATTAGAATGTCAGGGCAAATTAGGGGTTCCCATATTTGGAACCTTGCCTGGGATAATAAAAAGATTGTTCAGCACCATTGTTTTTGGGAAATTCAAGCAGGGGATCTTGCTCGATTTTGGGAGGACAAATGGCAACAAGAACCCAACCTCTATAGGGATGAATTTGCAGATCTCAAAAGTGACACGGACAACAAAGGTACGGTTCTGGTAAAAGGCTTCTGGTATCAGGGAAGGAATAATGGAAAATGGAGGGATTGGAAGGATCTTGGATACAGTGATGAAAACCAGCTGAAGACCAAGGCAGAAGCCCTCACCCAGGAGCGAGAGCATAGAAGGATTCTTGTCTCTTCCTCAACGGATCAATTAAGATGGGGTAAGAACACTGAAGGCAACTTTAACCTTAAAGAGGCCAAACCAGAAGTCAAAGGATTTAACTCTGTGAATCCTGATGAGATCTAGAAGAATCTTTGGCAAAGTCCACATTGGATGAAGATAAAGCTTTTCATTTGGCTAGTGCATCAAAGGAAGATATTAACTTGGGAGAATCTCTTCAAGAAAGGCTTCATTGGTCCTTCCAGGTGTTACCTTTGTGGCACTCATGAGGAGACGTTTGAACATTTTCTCAACCTCTATCCTTTCACTTCAAAGGTGTGGGACTGGGTGGCTGCTATTTTTAGACAAACTGATAGGGATAGTCTCAACATATCCAACACTCTAAAGAACTAGAGGAAGAACTTCTCAGGAAATGAGATAGCTACTAAAGCCTAGATTCTGGTTCCAGGTTTTATCATCTGGAATGTGTGGAAATAACACAACACTCGAATCTTCAAAAACAAATCAAACAGGCCCCAACATATAATTGAGCAAATTCTGAGGCAGCTCAAAGACACAATAAGAAGCTTGGTGAGGACCCTTCCTAAAGATCCTCCCCTGCCCCATAAGGAGAGAATTTTACTTCACTTGGGTCTCCAGTCTATTAATCCTCTAGGAATAATGAAGGTAGCGAGCCTTATAAACAAGTGTGCTACCATATGGCAGCCTCCTCCTTATGGTTTCTTAAAGGTTAACATTGATGGAGTAGCTAAGGGCAACCCAGGTTTAATGGGCTTTGGGGGTGCCATAAGAGACAATCACGGACAAATACAGATAATCTTCCATGGCCACTTGGAGAAGGCCAAAAAAAACATGGCTTATCTCATGGCATTAGAGCAATGCTTGGAAATCTTGGTGAATTCAAGTTTACACAATTTTATAATTGAAGCGGATTCAGAATTAATTATTGGAGATGCTAATAAATTAGCAATGGAACCTCTCCAAATAAAGTGTCGAAGCACTGGAAGCTCTTGCAGGTTTTTTACCGTATCTATTCTCACCTGTGAACCCTTAAAATTGTCAGATTTTCTCATGTGAAAAGGAAGGATAACATGTTAGAAAATCGTTTGGTGAATGAAGGAGTCACAAATAGGTATAGGGATTCTAGGTATGCATGGGATTCGCTTCCCCCAAGTAAATTGCGGGAGGACTGTCTCTGTCAGGCTACCAAGGATATGGAACAATGGACTAACATGTTGGATCAAAGCGACCCTAAAGAGCAGTGGGAGGTTGGAGAACTCCACACAATCTAACATGCCTTGGTTCAGTTTTTTTCCGAAGTCCGAATTCCATTTGTTTCAATGATGAAAGGTTTGACTCGGACAGCTCCATAGGATTGGGTAGCCCTCATCATTTGGCTTAGGTGGTGGTTGACACAGAATCTAGGTGAACGGGATTGGATCAAGTACTGCCCACTGGACGGAATTAAGGGACAACACATGGCCAAAGGACGTGTTTGGTTTTTCCGCGAGTCAACCGGTCCAATACTGCAAGCAGTATATCGGGCGGGGTTTGAATGGTTTCCAGTTTTTCTGTGTTTGGCTCTGATTCCACTCTTTGAGTGACGCGTGGCGGAGCGAGGTGAGAGAAAGCTGCCCCCATCAGGCGGTTAACTCACGTGCTTCTCGTCCTTCCGATATCCACGATGACCATTGGATCTTCCTCTATGGATCAATGGTGGTGATTGTTTGTGCGTTTTGGTCGGACCCGAAATATGTTTAGAGTGTTATGCTTTTAACTTCCATCGGGTCCATTTTTCAGTGTTTAGGTTAGCTTGTGGTGGGACCTCTTGTGAACCCATGACAAGTTATGGGCTTGCCCTCCATGGTTTTCTAGGCTCATTTGATGCATGACAGCACTGCCAGATGACCTTGTGCTCTGTTTGACAGTTCTCCATGGATTTCTGGTTTAGGTTTCTCTTAGTTTTGGGTGGTTGGTTTGGCTTGGCCTGCCCGGCTGACTGTTGAACGCTCGCAGAGTGGGTGTGTGGCTCCTTGTAAATTATGTATATTTGGCTAAGTTTAATAGAAAGTCTTACTATTACCTCATCAATTTTATTTTTTTTTAACATAATCATTCTTTCCCATTATGATATTTTTTTACTTGTTTGTTTTATCGTTGCGAATTTTAAGATAATATTTGTGAAGAGCCACCACATAGACTTGGTCACTAACAATTTTTTTCTAAGTAGAAAAAAGTCTCTATTACTCAAGTGCACTTTCGTGCTTATTCCCAAACAACTCATTTATTAATTTATTGAAGTAAAATTTAATTACATAATCAAATTGTTTCAATCTTAGTTTCCATAAACATTAAGTTCAACAATAATTCAACCAACCTAAAAATAATCACTTAAAAAAACCTAAAGATGTTACACAATAATCCATTAAATATTTTTTTTAAATATTAAATATATTTTTTTAAATATTAATTATGTTATATACTAACCCACAAATATGAAAACACACAATTGTGATTGATAAATTATTAATTACCAATTCCTCCTCAATTGTTTGTATGTGACCATATTCCATTTCTTTCATAGTTATAACAAACATAGGCATTACGTTTGGCTTTAGAATATATATATATATATAGATTGAAAAAAAAGTTGAGGTTACCGAATATTTACTCATTTTACTATGATTTAAGAAAGAGAAAATAGATCTGTGACAGATAACATTAATCAAAACTATTATTCAAAATAATACTCGTCACATATGAGGCTTGTGGTGCCTATAATAATGGCATTCCTTGCGCCAGGTATCTGTAGAGGCCTGTGCTACTTTCCGCCATCTCTAGCATTTAGTGCTAATGCAAATGAAATTAAGGATTGATCGAACTATCTATTTTTCCAATAATTGAGCTCCCAAACTGTGATTCTCGAGTGTCTAAACTGTGATTCTCGAGTGTCTAATTGGCTTTACTAATCGAGCAACATTCTAATTTCTATTTCCCTCCGGACGTTGACACGTTAGTCATGTTTACTTGAGGTGTCTAGCAATTTCTTGAAGTTGGAATTCAAAGCTTTGATTGCATTACGATGGATTTATGAGAAAACGTGATTTTACTTTATGTCCCTCGCATCAGTCGATACGAAGTGCAAGTTTCTTATTTCTAAAGTGTAGGTTTGTAGAGTTGGAAACACCAACATCAAAGATTTCATTTTATTCTCATGGATTTATAAGAAAACGTGAATTTTATTTACGTTCTTAGCGTCAATTAATGCAAAGTGCAAGTTTCCAATTTCTGAAACGTAGGTTTGTAGAGGCGGAAACACCCACCAATGGAAAATAGTTAGCTGACTTAAGGAAAAAAATTCAGAGCTTAGATTGTTGTTTAGACGGGGCTTACAATTAAAATTATAACTTGGATGTCTAAGATGAAACTAAGATAAGAAAAATTAGTTTTTTTAAAGAAGGAAAGGATGGTGAGCGTAGCTATCCTACTGACCACGGACAGTAATGAGGAAGATGGGGCTAAACAGAATTGCCAAAACTGCCCAAACCCATTAAGACCCAATCCTATACTCCTTTGGTTAAGCTCCTTGGGACCTATATTAAGCATCTAACAAGCCCTTTTTATTAATTTAATTGTTATATAACTTTTCATTATATCATTTTATTGTATATATATCTATTTAGTAGAATTGTATATGTTCTCTCCTATATTATATATCAAGGAGAACTAGTTTTATGTTCATAATATTTTGTTTTGTGGATTGAATTTATTGTGAAAGAAGGTACTCCATTGAAGTACATGATATGAATTGATTTCTTATCAATTTTAAAGTATATGATTTATAATATTTGTTATCAAAACATTTAAATTTATGGTTTTTCTTCTTCAAATGAGTCTTTGTGCAATGTTTTTTATAACCACTTTTTTCGGAAGCTTTAGATCATGAAATTTTGAGAAAATTGAGAGATATTAAAGAACCTCTATTGAAAAGTTCATATTCTGGCTCAATTTGCTTTCAAAGATATACCTCATTGAAGTTAGGGTGTGTGAGTCGTCCTAAGATTAGTTTCAAAACAGTAATCTTAGCACTATTGCTATAATTTTTTTTAACACTTAAAATGTGAAATTATTAAGAGACTAAGGAGATACGTCATAGTAAAGTTGATAAAATTTTAAGATTGTGATTTGTTATAGTTATGGATATACATCGTATGGAAGTTAGTGTTTTTAAATAGTCCTGAAGTTATTTTCAAATGAGTGACTGCATAATTTGTGGTCTAGCTTTCTCCATGAGAAGTTTCAAACTATGAAATTCTCAATGATATGAGAAGATATATTGTACCGAGTTGCGTAAAATTTTTAGAATTATACTTGAAAAATTGGACTCTTGACATGCTATACAAGTTCACTCTTGGGAATAGGCCAAAAATTAACAAGTTTTGTGAAAGTTAGAGAACATTCACTTGACATATCATTTTTTTTGCTAGACGTGTGGAATTGTAGAGAAGACTTACCAAAGCATTACAGGCCAAAATTTCAAATTCAGAAGTTCTCAAATTTTATAGATATGTTAGGAGAAATGTTAGTGATCCAAATAGTCTATAAATTAAAGTTTTGAAAGGTACATTCCGTACAATAAGCATAACATTTGATTAGAATATCTACTTTTGGTCATTCAAAATTTGGAATAAAGAAGAAAAACATGAGCATTGTTATATGCATGCATGTATCCTAAGGGTTCTTCAAATGTCACTTCACCAAATAAAACTCTAGAAATCTCATAGATTATTCATGAATAAATGGAAGATGTGTAGTATTGGGTATTGATGTTGAAGAGTCAAAAAGTAAATAATATTATGAAGGATGATTTTTTGATGAAAAAATTAGTAAAAGAGGATATCGTTGAAAATAAGTAAGAGATGGGTAATAATATGAAACAAATAGAACAATGTATCATAGAATCTATAAATGGGATGCTTATTAAAAAGTACACTTTGTTTGAAGGAACTAATGGAAATAAAGGTAATATTTAAGTTCAACAACTTATCAATAATAAGAAATTTTCAAGTGGATTTCAATCGAGTAGTAAATCTACTTATGGACGGTTTTCTAAGGGGTTGAATCTTCACAAGGTTGAAATAAGGAAATTTTATTGAACATGGGTCTATATTTGGGTGCACCAAATGGATAAATATTTTGAATTGCATAATATTATGGATGATAAGCAAAGGATTCATATAGGAAATTTTAACTTTGAGGAAAGAACATACATGAACAATATGGTAAAGCTTGGTAGCAAGGCTACTTCACTCAATTGATAAGAATTAAGCAGTTTGGTAATATTATCAAAATTTCAACTTTTGGCCACGGGGGTTGATAACATAGTTGATGAAATTTTTTTGGAAGCTTACATGGGTATATTAAAAGATGACATTAAACATGAGTTTTTCCTAAAGAATCCTAGAATTGTTATGGAATTTATGTGATTTCCTCATTATATTCAAGGCAGGAATAATGGTAATTATACGATAGGAGCATAAAAAAGAAGCATATATCATTTTGATGTTCATAAGATAACACTACCTCAATCTAATGGATTATAATGGAAGGAAATAGAAGAGAAAGGAGGAAAATGACTATGATTCAGTTGCAATGGAAAATGGTTAAAAGGGTATAATAATAGTCACAATGGGTAGTATTACTCGGATACTCTGTTAGGATTTTGAATCCCTAGTCTTCTATAGAGAGAATTCCCCAATAAACTTCACATTAATAACCCATGGCATTAGGCTCAGGTGGGCAAGGGAGCTCCTATCCTATTTGGGATGAGGCAACCACATTTCACATTTTGATCTCCAATCTTCGGGAGAAGCCTCAATCCAAATACCCTCCATAGTTCTTTGCTAAGAAGTTTGTAAACATCTCGTTAATTTCTATGCCGATGGGTTTCAAAATAACCATGTTGACTTATTCTGAAAGGACGCTAATGGGAACATTTATGGGGATGTGGTTTTATCCAAATTCAATAGAACAATGGGTGGAGAAAACATGGAAGTCAATGATGAAATTGAACTTGGGTGATTTTATTATTGGAAATAGATTATTTTCCCTCCTTTGTAAAGACAAGGAAGATTAGGATATTGTCTTGAAAAATAGACTGTACCTGGAACAAAGGAATGGATTTAAATTCATGCTCTCTAGACTTTGATCCCGATGAGGACATTCCCTTTTTGGTTCTGATTTGGTTGAAACTCCCATGACTCCCCATCTCCTGATGGAGTTATAAGTGTGTTAAAGCCATTGGAAATGGTGTTGGGAGATACCTTGACAGATCTGAACTAAAAGGGAAATAATTCATTTTTGCCAATATTTGTGTGGAGGTGTTGACGTTGTGATCAATACTGTAACATACCTAGTTTTTCAGAAATCGTTTTTTTAAATATATATATATATTTGCGCAGTGAAATCTGATTAATTTAACTGTTCCATATATAACTTATGCTCTAATACATTTCTTATTTGTTTTTTTTACATTCAACTTGGATATGAAATTAGGTATATTAAAAATTTCCCTTTTACTAAGACATAAGACATTTAGTTCAATGATTATATATTAATCCATTGTGCCTTCTTACTAAGACATTTAGTTCAATGGTTATACATTAATCCATTGTAAATCATATTGTCTCTACTTAGTATTATAATCCAGCATTCAAACATGAAGTAAACTTCTCTTAATGTTTGAGAAGTCTCACGATACAACGAATTATTGTATAAATGTTTCACATTTTCTAGTAGTTGTATTAACTAGTCAATTCACAACTCATTTAAATGATATGACATTTCATAATAACATTCATGTGGGATATATGAAATGGTAGATTGAAGTGTTGGTCCACAATATACACTTGTTGCTATAGGAATAGGCCTCACGACCCTTGTCCATGTGAACTTGATGAGAACCAGTATTGTAGGAAGAATTTTGCAACTCCTGGGGCTACCAACTTTAGTTTATCAACCCAGGGTTCAAACAAACTTGGAGGTGATAGTGCTATATACATAAGTAAAAGTGATGGGTCTCCCTTTTTTCAATGTTTAGCTCAGGAGAGACAACTACGGTTTTTCAAGCCATAATTCTATGGATCCGAAAGAAGCTTGATTATTGATGAGGGAGAGATAAATCTACTCTAAGAGAAAGCTTGTCTACTGCAGTAAGGAAAAAGAATGAAATCCAATGCTAAAGCACACCATTTCCTACATAACTGCTAAGAGACTATGTTTCAGAAAGAATTTTAGATTAACATGAATGAAATTCAACTATCTTAAGAATGTAATTTCAAATAATTAACATTCTACTACTAAGATGTAAATTCAAAAAATCAACATTCTACTACTATGCATGTAAATGGCTACAACAAATCTGTTTTTTCTTTTTGTTCTTTTTATGGAAAAAAACAAATGTGAAGGCTAATCTCTTTTGGTGATGTGGCAGGTGGCTTAGGGATGTTGGGGGATTGTTGGAAGGTTTGGGAGACCTTTAGGTGACCTTGTGTGGCTTTCTAGAGGTTTTCTCTCAATTTTGCATCAAAACAGGCCACTACAGGAAAACCTATAGGATGTCTTAGAAACCTACAGGATTCCCTGTATTTCTACAGGATACATCCGAGAGAAAAACGATGGGTGCTAAAGGTGATTGAAGGCTTAGGGAAGGTGGTTGGTGGATGTAATGGAGTGAGAAAATTCCTAGGATCACTTAGAACTCAAAACCAAGGTTGGGAGATGGTTTGATTTTGTCAACATGCTTGGAGGAGTTACCTTGAAAAATGATGAAATTGGTGAGGGCCTTAGTGAAAGCAAGGAATGATCACGGATGAATGAAGTTGGAAGGAGGCTGCTTTCTATGAGATCTCCCTCTACTTCTAAAACACTTGCACTGCATCAAACAGTGATAGTCGCCCAAAAATCATGTAAACAAGAAGAATTTCAATAAGCTAGAAAAATAGAGTTTAATGAGCTAGTTGTCTACTTCATGCATGAGGAAAAATTGTAGAATAAGATGGAATCATTGATGAGATCTACTGTAAAATTGAATATCAAAGAAATAATAATTAAATCCTACACTCGCAAACTGATCAAATGTTGGTTCAAGTAAAGTAAACTCCAAATTCTATGAGAAAGTAGAATTTTGTCTTTTTGGGGCTGCATAGGGGTCCTTTCCTCAAATCATGATTCCTGAAGGAAGAGGTGAGGCCAAGACACCTACTCACAGATTTTTGATGCTCCTTTTATCCCTTCTAACCCACTGCTGAAGTAAAGCACAAATGGAATCAAACTAATAAACAAACTAATCGAATCTACACTACTTGCAATGAAATACTTCCAAGGATAGTTTAATGAGGAATCTATGAAATTTATCTAAGAATACAGATACAAGAACAGGAGTCGTTGCTGCTAGGATTGGGCCCTAACCCAAGATCTTTAGCCCTCTGAGTTAACTTAGTGCTGGATCAAGAACAAGCTCATTCTCATTATCAAAACAGAAAATTACATAGCATTGTCTTCCCCAAGTCTAGAGCTAAAAAATAACTAGTGTTTTTACAACAACAATTTGAATCCTAATGAGGCTCTACGCCTCTTTATTTATAAAAATGAAGTCCCCAATGACTTCCTTAAATATAGGGAGGCTCGAATCCCAAACTAGAGAGGAACTAAATCTTTGACTATGACTTGCTCGACTACCTTTTCATCTTCATGACTTAGTTGCTTGTACTACGAGCTAGTTTGATTGATGGAGGAATATCCGAATGAGGGAGGAGTAAATGAGGAGGATTTACCTCCTACAATATCTCTTCCTTGTCCCATTCAAGTTTCAGCCTTTAATCTTGCGAAAATTCCCTGATTTTCTCTCACAAACATGTATTCAATGCACATTAGTCCACTAGGCATAATATCTCACTTTGACTCATCTCATTAAAAAAGATATAATCAAAACATGTAATAAATTGTGAGAGGAGTTTATTTGACTAAGATAGGAGGTCAATTAAGGTCCATATAGTTACCCAATGATGAGTCCCATCATCACCCCCTACTGAAAGTGTTGCTCATCCTCTGAGCAACTCAATCAATATCCATATATTTGATAGCCTTGGTGGCCTCCCTGACATCCCATGCTTCTATTGTGGTCTCTTCTTCTTGTGCATAGAATCCTGCCTTCCTTTATATCTCCTCCCATTGCTTTCTTTCTTCATCTTCCTTCCTTCCTTCTATCATCCCCAAGAGCAGTGGTGGACTAAGTCTCAAGCCAATCCAATTGACTTTCAGCCTTTGGATGGTTTGCTTGTACATGGGTGTCATATTTAGTGCTACTCTCATTCTTTGAGGAGAATGTTACTCTCTGATTTTCAAACTATATGGTAGAGTATTCCATCTCCTTTGGAAAGATTGCATTTTTTCATCCCCTAATAACCTAAAAATATCCTCAAAATGTGTAATTTATTGCTCTTGGGAAGCAAGATACTTAGGTGCAAGTTGAGGATCATTTGCAATTAAATTATGTGTGCTGATGATAGCCATTGGATTTGACTACTGAACTCTTATCATGAGAGGTTGTGTTTGTTCCCTTTGCTAATATCTTGTTCATTTATGTCGCCCTTGCTTCCTCATGGTTTATGCATGATGCCAAAGCCATCAATTGTAAATCCCCTAGTTTTTCATTAGGGTCCTATACATTTAGATCTGTCAGGGCCATGTTATTTAAGTAGAAATCAGACATCTTAGCCCTATTCTCTAATGTTCTTTAATCACAAAGATCAATGAAATGTCTATAACCTTCGAATGGCATTGTGCCTCTCTGTGCTAGGGTCTTGATTTGAAACTGCAGCCATTGTTCCTTAAGGTATAATTCATAGGGCTTAGCTGGAATCCTGCACTGGATTTCCTATAAAGATATACTGGTCATGGTTGCCAATTGATTCTATTTTTCTTACAGATGTCTTTTCAACCATGCATTTTCTGCCTCCAACTGATTTTTCATTATGGCCTCTCTATCCCTCAGGCTGCTTAGTTCTCTGCCCATCTATTTGACATTTTCCTCCATGTGACCTATTTCCTCCACTCCCTTGGACTTGGCAATCTACCTCCATATATGTGTTCTGCCTCTTTCCTTCTCAAGCTCAAAAAATAATGGGATGGAAAAATTTTATGGAATGACACTGCCCCCTTCAATAAATCTGTAGTAGGAGTCAAGGTTAGGTTGAGGGATATGATACCTTACCTCTAGGTCCTCTTTCTTTGGTTCTTGCTTCATACTCCTTTCTTTATCCAATTTTTGAGTTTCCTGTAGGTTTAGCAGAGTTTCTTGTAGGATTTCCTTTGCATCCTGTAGGTCCTGTTGTGTATCCTGTAGGATTTCTTTTCCCTTGGATGCGGCAGATCTAGTCATAGACCTTCTCTCATAAGTCATAGGATACTTAGGGGAGGTTTTTGTTGAGGATGATTCTCCTTGATTTTTAATAAGAGGAGCCATCATTTCCTATTTTTTAGGTGAGTTTTCAATAACAATGGGAACCTTCGTGGGAGTTTGAGATTTTCCCTACCTTATCCTTGTACTATTTCCTGTTCTAAAGTATAATGGGGTTTGTCTCTGTCTTTTTCCTTTTTGTTTGATAGGGGTGCTAAGGATAGTGAGGGCAGTTGTTGCCTCTCTCTCAGTGGGCTCTGGAGACACCTTGGGTGACTCCTCCTTGTCTTTTTCCTCCTCTTTTCCATTCCCCTTTTCATATTTTTCTTTTTCCTCCTCTTCACCCCATTCATCAGTTTCGTCCTGGGCATCTTGCTTTGTTTCTTCACTAATTTCCTTCTCTTTCTCTTGCTCTTCTTCCTCATCTATTTTCTCTTCATCTGTCTCTAGAGCCTCATCTATTTCAGTTTCCTCTTTATCCCTTTCATATGCAGTAGGGCTTTTGTCATATGTGAGGGATTTTATATCCTCCTCTGTCTGTATGTCTTTGAACATTGCCCATGTGATAGGAATTTAAGGCTATGGATGGCATATTCTATAATGAGTCTAATTAACTGATGATGGGCCAGATGATGGTAGTTTCCTTCCTTCACTTTTATGATCATATCTATCAGGGATTGAAGAAGGAAGTAGGGTATGCTCAGTCTATGGTGAGGAGGTGTATCTACTCCAAGCCTCAATTCTTCCGGAAGCCTAAAGTGGTATCCATATGCCACACTATACCTACCTTCACATGATATGTATTTTATAAGGTGGTAGCTTGTTTCTTTCGAGGGGTATGGTAGGCTTGCTCTTCTCACTCCATTCTTGTCTTCCATGGCCTCCTCTCCCTTTAGAAATAATTTCTTCTTTGCAGTTTGGCTATTTCTCTTGTCTTCCTTTCTCCAAGGCACTCCTAAGGGAAGTTTGGTAATTATGCTTATGATTTCAGGGGTGAGCTCTATGGAGAGGCCTCTCACCACAATAGTGGCATGGGCCCTCATCAATGGAATGAGAGAGAGAGAAAAATCTCTGGCTACTTCATCATCATAACCGCTCAATTTCTGAAAGTACCCCATCCAATTATGCCTTGTGAATATTTCTAACACAGGAGGGTGTTGGTGAATCCTCACAGTATTGATGGGCTTCCTTCTATTAAACCTCCCTATCATTTTCTCTGGTGAAGGAAGGAGCAAAGATGTATGATACAAAATTTTTAAAGGAGGAAATGGGACTGAAATTTCTGTGGATACAATTCCCTTATACGGCTATCAATTTCAATCAAACTAGGATATTTTTATATTCTTTTTACTTGGAAAAATGAGAGGAAATGTATAGACTACCTCCTCATAGTGCTTGATGTAGCCAACCAATCTGTTTCCCCCTCTGAAATTGCTCTCTGCCAATCCTGTAGACTGCTTGACTGTATCTTGTAGGATTCCTGTGTGATCTTGTAGGATCCTCTAGGAAGTCCTCTGTAGGAAAAAATGGAGTTTTCCTCTCCTGTAGGTTGCTTGGGGACAAGAGTGACCTTGCTATAGTGAGCCTCCAGAAGATGAATGCATGAGTGCATGAGGATCAATGTTTATTTCCTCTTATGGTCAAGTTGAGTTAGGGGGTGTGTTGGTAGTCGAGGTACGAATTTCTATTTTTGGACTGTTGGTCCCCACTACCACATCATCATTCCCCTCACCTCATAATCACTTCGAGCATCTGTAGTCGCAATTTCTTCTGACCTCATTCCCCTTTTCTTTGACTTGACTGTTACCACGGGTGTGAGGACTAACTATTTTTTCCTTGTTGACTGAATGAAGATGGCCAAGTTAACTGGCCAACTTTCACTTATAAGCCAACTCGCTCACAACCTTTACATCTTTTGATTACATTATGCAAATGAGAGAGTGAAGAGAGATACTTACCTATGGTGACAATACATCGTTGTAGTTTGCTGAAGAAATAAGGTTTTTGATGTATGTTGGTTGCATGTGATCTATCATTTTTTAAATTTTTTATTGTCCTTTTATGATTGCCTTGATATGAAGGTACCTGGTGTTGAAGATGATGGAGCTACTGCTACTCTAGAGCTTCTTCTACCCTTGGATCTCCATGCTAGAAGCTTGCTGCAACTTATGGTTTTTATTATGTGGGATAGGCTGCTACATGATTTCCTATAGGATGTCCTGTAGCCGCTTCTCCCTCAAAAGGTTTGATCATTTCTACTACTGGGACTTGACGATGATGAACATGGCCAGAGAGGAGGTTTACAAGTGTGTGACTAATGAGAAATAACCTTTAGGTTCTATTCCCCTTTGCTCTTTCTCTCATTTTTTCTCTGTGGTTTTTCTTGAAGACTGTATTTTTTTTTGTTGAAAACTGATTTTTTAATGTTGAATGCAGGGGTGATCAAGGTGGAGATTGGTATGGTAATGAAGTAGTGATGTAGGGATTTGTTTTTTTTACATGGGTAGGTAATTTCCTTGTCCTAAGGTTACTTATTTTATGATTCCCAAGCCATTTTAATTCCTACAGGATCATCTTGTAGGTTTTCAGGGGATCTTGTAGGTTTACAGGGAATCCTGTAGAAAACAGAGTACCCTTGCAAATTGAGGCAATTGAGTGAAAAAATGATAGGAATGGTGGGATGGTGAATGATAATGGATCGAGAAATAAAATGTGAATGGAATAGGTCCCTTTTGATTCTCCTTAGCTCTTTGTTCGTCCTCCTTCTCACCTACAAACAACTTTTCATGATTTTTCTTTTCTCCTTTTTTTTTTTGAAAACAACTAGTCTTCCTCCAAGAGGTTTTCATCCTAACTGCTTTCCCTAGGCACCTCAAGAGAGGTTTTCACCTAAAGACCTTTTTATTTCTCTTTTTTTTTTTTCGACACCATTGGGCTGCCCCAAGAGGTTTTCAACCAAATCGTGGGACTCAAGCACCTCATGGAGGTTTTCACGTGAGTCTCCTTATTTTTTTTCTTTTTTCTTTTTTCTCAATGACTTGATGAGGCAAGAGCTAAGGCTTTCTCAACCACCATCACTGTTTTATTGATACCATAAATGAACTCCTGCTTTAACAATGGCGTCTTGTAAACTTTCAATTTGTGCCCCTTAACAAGTAAAGGAATGGCCTCTGCATCTATGGTTTGATCTGCACTAAACCATTATCATGACATCTTTCTATAACATAAGGCCCTAACCATCTTGTCCTTAACTTGCCCTTAAAGTATTTATATCTGGAATCATGTAACAAAGCCCAATCACCTTCTTGAAATTGCTTACCCTTGATGTTCTTATCATGCCAGATCTTCCTCTGAATTTGAGTTACCTCTTTGTGTAGGAGGGGCTTCATTCTAAACTCATTTAAACCACTCAACTAGAGCAATCTCTCTTTTGGTGCACTACTGAGATCTAGATCTAGTTGGGCTGCAATCCTTAATGTATTATAATCAAATTCAATGGACAGCAAGGCCTTCTTCCGATAGACCAGCACATAGGGTGTGAATACAGTGTTGGTCTTCTAGGTGGTATTATAGGCCCATGTGGCCTCAACTAGTCTATTTGCCCAATCTTTCCTACTGTTGGTAACCCCCTTGGTCAGGATGCCCTCAAGTGCTCTGTTGGTCACCTCCACTTTCCCATTAGCTTGTGGGTGATAGGGAGAGGAGGTTCTATGCTTGATCTTATGTTGTCTTAACAAGTCTTCAATCATGTTAGATGTAAACTGGTTGCCTTGATCATTGACTAGTTCTCTAGGGTACCCTAATTTGTAAAATACATTCTCCCTTAAGAACTTAGCCACCTTCTCCTCTGCTCAAACTTTAATTGACTTGGTTTTAGCCCACTTAGTTAGATAGTCAGTGCACACAATGATATACTACTTTTTCTTTGAAGGAGGGTCAATATGTCCAATTAAGTTCATGCCCCATTTTTCAAATGGCTTGAAAGTCACTTGAGGTTGCAGAAGCATTTAATCTCTTCGAGCAACCTTTCCCATCCTTTGGCATCGATCACATTGAATACCATATCTTTTCACATCCTGATGAAGAATGGGCCAATAATAACCAACTTGTAACACTTTAAATGTTGTCCTCTTTGCTGCAAATTGACCTCCATAAGGCCCATCATGACAGGTGAAAAGGATGTCAAAGACTTCCTCATCCCTGACACATCTTCTCAAAATTTGATTTGGGCTTAGTTTGAAGAGGTTGCCCCCAATCCAAGTGAATGGGGCGCTCTTCCTCAAAATCTTTCTTTTCTGTTTGAATGACAAATTCGGTGGGAACAGTGCAGATACCAAATAGTTTGCTATGTCAACAAACCATGGAGAGAGAACTGAAATGACGAATAAGTATTCATCCGATAATTGATCATCAACCATTCCTTCCTCACCCGCAAGAAAAGTTAATCTGGAAAAAAAATCTGCAACATCATTTTCCTTGCCAAGCTTATCAACAATAGTTAGATCAAATTGTTGTAACAAAAGTAATTATCTAATTATTCAGGCATTTACATCAGGTTTATTCATTAAATACTTGATTGCAACATGGTGAGTATGTACAAATGTTTGATATCTTATAATATAATCCCTAAATTTGTTCAATGACTGCACAATAACGAGGAGCTCATTTTTGGTCACAGTGTAGTTCAGTTTGCCCTTTGACAAATTCTTACTAATAAAGTAAATGGCATAAGGCAATTTTTCATATATATCGCCTAGGGCTGCTCCTATGGCTTTGTGTGAGGAATCAACATGTATATGAAAAGGAAGGGCCCAATTGGGGCCTCGAAGAGTCAATGCAGTAGTTAACTTGTCCTTCAAGGTGTCTAGGGCCTCTTGACAACTTTTTGACCATACAAACTTAGAGTCTTTGGCCAACAACCCAAATAAAGGAGAAGCCAACTTACTGAAGTTTTTTATAAACCTTTGGTAGTATCCAGGTAACCCTAGGAAACTCCTGACATCTCTCTAATTTTGTGGAGGTGGGACCCTTTGGATGATAACTATTTTGTTTGGGTCCACCTGCAGTCCTTGATAGGATATTGAATGACCTAGCATGGTCCATGCAGTCATCAAGAATTCACATTTTTAGGGATTAAGAGACAGGTTCATTTCAATGCATTTGTGTAGCACCTTACCTAATTTGGACAGAGCCTCCTGGAAATCACATCCATAAGGTGTAAAATCATCCATATAAATCTCCACTGCATCATGGAATAACTCGACAAAGATACTAAGGATTGCTCTCTAGAAAGTGGTAGGAGCATTTCATATGCCAAAAGGAAAGACCCTATAGGCGAAAGTACCCTAATGACAAGTGAAGTTGGTTTTATCCTGGTCTTCCGGGTGAATCTGGATTTGATTGTACCCGTTGAATCCATCTAGGAAAGAGAAAAATGTTTTCCCTTACAGGCCATCTAGCACTTGGTTGATGAAAGGTAGAGGGAAATGGCCCTTCTTTGTGGCTTTGTTTAACTCCTTGTAATCGACACAAATCCTCCACTTACCATTTTTCTTTGGAACCAACACCAAAGGAGAGACCAACTCATTATCTGAGATAACGTAAATGAATCCTGCATCTAGCAAATTTTGTAGTTCTTCTTTGGCTATATCTTGAAGAGCTAGATTCATCCTCCTTTGGGGTTGATGGACTGGCTTGTAACCTTATTTGATATAAATGTGGCAAGTACACACCGAGGGGTGCACTCCCTTCATTTCTTTGTAACGCCAAGAAAAGGCATCCAAGTGTTCCTTTAGCAGGTTGCAAAACTTTTCTTCTTGGTGAACAGAAAGAGATGGGTTGATTTTCAAATCTCTCTTGAGGCTGAATTCTATGGTTTTGACACGGATAGGGTTGGAATCAGCTGAGCATAGATCAATTTGATGGTTGTTTATGGTTTCCTTTACTACTTCTTCTAAGGAAAATGTTTAGGGAGTTGGACTTTGGAGTATGTGTTCAATCAAATCATCTTCATCCTGTTGTCCCCCTCCCATGGTTGTTTCTAAGGCATAGAGTTGCACACTTCATCTTCTTCCTCCTCTTCTAGCCACAAAGTAAGTCATGTTCTAGAGATGGCTGAGCAGGAGGGTATACAAATAACTGCTTGGAAATGTACCCATTTTTTATGGTCATATTTCCAGCCCTTTAGCTAATGTAGGCATCAATAGTGGCTAACAAAGGCCTCCCAAGGATGAGAGGTTAACCGGTAAGCTTAGACATAGGCTGGAGAACAAGGAAATCTGTAGGGTATTCCCAAGAGTCAATGGATACCATCACATCCTCCACAATCCCCTCAGGGGTCACTATGGAGCGGTCTACAAGTTGCAGAACTATTGTTGTCTTTCTTAATGAACCTTGGAGGTTGAGCTTGAGCATGGTGCCCTTGGTCATCACATTAATGGCATCCCTAAGATCAATCCAAGTGTGTGGGACAATGGTTCCATTGATGTGAAAATCTACTATAGGGTTTCCAGGGTCCAAATACTTCAGATAGATTACCTGCTCCAGCATTAAGTCAGACAGTTGTCCAATGACATTAATGGTAGGGGCATCTCTTCTTGCTTGAAGCACTTCTACTTAATCAACTTGTTGTAAATAGGTACATCTTTAATAGCTTGTAGAAGTGGAATTTGGACACATAGGTTTTTCAATTGTCCCAGAAGTTCAGTCTCTTCTGGGGTAGGCTGGAGTGGTTGGGTTAATCTCTCAAGAAAGGGTGGTGGATTTACTTTAAGCATGATTTCCTCTCTTTCCTCAACCTCCCTAGGTGGAGGGAGAGGTTGGTTGTCCGAGAGTACTCTCCTAGATCTCAGGTTGACTTCCTAAATCTCCATAGCATAAGAAGGATAGGATGTCTCTCCACTGTATACTTGTTGTGCATATCTATTGTTTAGGTTTGGATTTGGCTAGGCATGCATATGGGGTTCTTTAAGTGGAGCAAAGTGTAAAAGATGTGGTTGAGCAAGTAGTGAAGTCAATAAAGCTGGAGTATTGTTGTATGGGGGCCTCCACCCCTGGGGCGATGCATTCCACTAAGGTTGTGGCAGAGCATATGGTTGAAATGACTAGCTGGCTCACTGGGAATGATATTGAAGTGCAAAGGACCAAGGAGGAGGTGTAGACCATGAAGGATGAGCAGGGGGCCCCCAAGAAGGTATGGATGTGGTCTGGTTGGGGTTGTAATATGCATGGGATGACCCTTGGATGCCCTACTAGTATGGCCTAGGCCAGTGAGGTCTTCTCTGGTTTATGTAGAAAATTTATTCAGTTACCCCTTCAGCTCCTTGATATACAAATTTTAGTCCAGGTAAAGAAGGGCACTTCTCTATGGAGGGGTTTTCTTCACAGGCTGAGCAGATTTCAACAGAATTCAATGGACATTAATGCCTAGGGTGCCTCTTGGTGCATCTAGGGTAGAAAATGGCTAAGGCTTTGATGGGCCTCTAAATTAGACATAAATTAAGGCCCATGCCTCTAATTTAAAACATAAATTAAGGCCTATGAACATCCTTCAGCACATTAAACCTCTCTTTTTGCACTAGATAATTTATTTTTAACTTCAATATATTCATTACAAAGGCTTATGAATAATTGAATATTTGTGCCTAATATTATTTATTTCTTGTGGAATATTATGAGAATATTGGGAAGATTATGAAGAGTTTGAGGAGGAGATAATTTAGGGACTTGTTCCATACTACTTGAGGATCAATAATAAATAATAAGTCAACAAGATATTATGAAATTATGGCACAAATTGTGGAACTCCAATGATTGAGAAATTCTAGGAATGTGTTCCACTAATCAAGGTATTTCGGTGGGGAAATCTTCCTCCATTCATGAGGAATGATTTTTAATCATTTTTTATAAGTACCAAGTCGAATTTTCCTCGAGGGAATGATTGAGAAAACCTAGGAATGTGTTCACTTCCATTTAATGCAAATTCCTAGTATTAGGGAATAGACCCACTAATCAAGGGATTTTGGTGGGGAAAGCTTCCTCCATTCATGGGTAATTGTTCTTAATCATTTTTTCTAAGTACCAAGTCGAATTTTCCTCTAGGGGGAGTTTTTCAATTAGTGTTATTGTTGAGAGAGCTTGTATTCTTGTAGCTCCATTGTATTTTCTTGCAGGGATGTAATTATATTGATCAAAATAATGAAGATTGGTGTCATGTTCAGCTTCTAAATCTTATTCTCCTCTGTAGGTACCTGAGTTTCCTTGGGCTTGGCCATCTCAGGAACCTTAGAGTCCTTTTGTATCATTTCCTTTCTTTCTTTTCATTGTTTATTCACGTGCATCTCTAGTTTTTATTTCTTTATATTTCTGCATTTAGTATTAATGATTTTTTATTGTAGGATTGAGTTAAATGGTTGATGTAATTTCTTTTGCAGGATTAAAAGCATTATTTCATCCTTGAAGAAGCTTTGGAAGTTCATAATAATCATTGAGTTTCTTGGATTAGTCTTCTTATTCCCAAATGTAGATTGTTGGACCTCCTTTTCAGCAAAGAATAGTAAATTTCCACTATTTTTTAGAGCCTTCTAATGAGATTCAATCATCTTGATTATACTTGCATTATATTACAAAAACATTCTAGCTAATAAAAAAAATCACCCCATTGAAGTTTCACTTGATTTGGTTAGACATTTCTTAGATTGATTAGCTCACTAGTTCCCAAATTTCTAGATTTTCAACTAGTAATGTTTTTTTTATTTTTTGAGTAATTCCACTTGGAATAAGGAACTAAGACATCCTAGTTAATAACAAAATTTGTCCCATCCAATTTGGATTTGATTTTCTTGGTCATTAAACCCTCAGCGATTTCATCATTTCACAAGGAAACTTCTCGAAGCCTTTTGAGCGAATCCATCCATCTCCCAACTTTGGTTTTGAGTTCTGAGTGATCCCATGAATTTTCCCACTCCAATCCACCCATCACACACCTTTCCTAGGCCTACCATCACCTACAACACCTCACATTTTCCTCTCGACTATATCCTATAGGTTTCCTGTAATTCCTATAGGATCATCCTCTAGGTTTCTAGTACATCCTGTAGGTTTTCCTAAAATGGTCTGTTTTGAGGCTGAATTGATGAAAACCCTCTAGGAAATTTCCAAAAGCCTCCTAAGGGTCTCCCACACCATCCAACCATTCCATACAACCTCAAACATCCTTAATTCACCTTCCACATCACCAAAAGACATTAGTTTGCATACTTGATTTTGCATGAAAAGACAAAAAGACAAAAATAGATTTATTTCAGTCCCTTTACTTGCACATTAGTGATGTTTGATGCTTGTTACTTCCATTCTTAGATAGTAGCATTTGGTTTGTGATAATTTAGTATGATTGCAAACCATAGTTTCTTGGCAGTTAATTAGGACATGGTGTGATTTAGCATTGAATTTCCATCTCTTTCCTTGTACCTTCTTTCTTGCAATAGGTTAAGGTTCCATTTCAAACATTTCATTTTCTACAATTCATTTATGATTTGACTTCAGTACATATGCTCCATTACATCATGACAACAAAGGAAGGACACATTGTATGTTGCAAATATAGTGTCGATACCTCTTAAGTTTGTACGAACCCTGGGGTTATAATTAAAGTCGGTAGCCTTGGGAGTTGTAGCATTCGTGTCGTAATACTAAGGCTCATCACTTTTTGGCGTCGTTGCTAGGGAGGTGTCAAAGTATGCATTGTTTTCTTCCCTAGTTGTTTCATTTCTTTTTAATTTTTCGAAAACAAAAAAATAATTGCATTAGGCATATTTCATTTCAAAAATAGAAAAGTGCATTGCATTAGTGTTTTCATTCAATCATAACAACAATAACAAAAAATATCCAATACCAACCCACCCCCCAATTTATCACCTGGTGCAATAAGAGCCACACCACCATTCACTTTTGCATGTAGAAGAAGAATATGACAAAGAAAGTAGAAGAAATGGATGGAGATGATGACAATGAGAAAGATCCTCTTAGATTTCCGATTCAAGATACTGATGGTACTATGCACATGAAGAAAATCCCTCCCTCTTTTCTTCCAAAATTTCATGGTCTAAGGTCAGAGGATCCAGAAACCTTTCTCTTTTAATTTGAGATTGTTTGTATATCTTATGGTTACTTATTAAAAACTCAAAAACTGAGATTATTTCCAGCAACTTTGAAGGATAGAGCTCTTAAATGGTTCATGAGTTTAGGGACTAATTTGAAAAGATCATGGAATGAGATTCAAAACATATTTATAGAAAAATATAAAGATCATGATCTTAAAGAAGAAATATTTATAATGAATCAAAGAGAAGATGAGAGCCTTGAGGATCTAATAGAGAGGTTCATGTAAAATGTTTAGAGGGGAAAACTACATCATTTAGGATCCGACACACTAAAAACCCTCTTACTTAGAACAATTAGGTATGAGTGGATTGATCTCCTTAATCTCATGAGTAGAGGTGATGTATATCAATTATCATTTGAGGAAATTTGTGAAACATGCAAACACATATCAAGAGGAAAAGCAAGAGTAGATAAATCAACATCAAGTTCGGTAACTCAAGCTAAAATTGGAAAGTTGTATGATGATTTAAAAAAAAATCTCAGCATTCTAACAAAACAAGTAGAAATGTTAAGAATGCGAGATGAAGGAAAATAAAATGATGATATTTGTGTTGCAAAATCACATGATGTTAAACATTGTCCATCATTACCAAGGTTTAAGGAAGTTTACCAAGAGGAAAATGTTGCAAGTCAATTTCCAATTCAGCTATGTTATGTAGCTCCAAGAGGACCATGGCAGCCTATTCAGTCTGATATGATGCAAGAGCCTAATTCACAATTTCAAGCTTATGGACATCCACCTCAAAGAAATTGTAACACACTCTTTCCTTGGCAACATTGGCCATCTCAACCCAAAAAACCAATCTTGGAAACAAGGTTGGTAAGGAACTTATGGGAGCCATCCACAATATCCTCAATATTTTTCTCAATATCCTCCATACCCAACCCCATGTTATCCCTACCATTCACCTCCACCACAACCACAACCACAACCCCATCCACATCCATCTCAAATATACACTACCACTCAACAACCACAACCCCATCCACATCCATCTCAAATACACTCCCACTCAACTACATGTACCACCATTTCCAAACCTACACATTGAAATAGCTCAGCCCACTTACAATGCTAAGGTACAAACCTTCCAAACATCTCCTCTTTAGCTCAATGGTATTCACCATAGCTTGGGAAGAGTATTGCAAAAAATAGATTATCTTGATATCATTGAAGGACCACATCCAGAATAATAAGATTCAAATAAGAAGACCACAGAACCATGGACTACAATTGATGAAGAGCGTACATCAAAATCAGAGATCGAGAGAACTCCCTCATGGTTACCATGAAATACTCCATGTATTCAAGAGAACAATCATAAAAAAGAGGAAGATTTGAAGGTCATGGTAGAAGAAGATGTGAAGAATGATCCAGGTCAGCAAAAGGACCAAGGACATCACAACTATATTGAAATATGGTTCAAGACAGTCACTAAGTTGTAGCATCTCTCTTCCTCAACTATGCTTGATCCTTTCAAAGTCAAATCATTTGGTCTCTAAAATCCAGGTACATGTCAAAGCATATATTTCAAGTCTCCACATCATTTTGTTTGTCATCTTGATGTGCACATGGCTCCATTGGAAGTATTTTTATACTTGAAAGTGAGTTTGTTTTTCAAGTAGGGTAGGGTAGAAAAAAATAAAAAAATAAAAATTCTAAGGTGAAATCCTCCTTGGAGGTGCCTGAGATTGGCTCATTGATCGTAAACCTCCATGAGGTGGTCAATGGGTTGGAAAAAAGGAAAAAAAAAAGAGAAAAAAAAAGGATCCTAGGTGAAAACCTCCTTTGAGGTGCCTAGGCAGACCTACTAGTTGAAAACCTCGTTGAGGCAATTAGTAAGCATAGAAGAAAAAAAAGAGAAAAAATAAAAGAATCTGTGTTCCATGCATGCATGTACTCTCCAACATCTGCAAGCAACAAGAATAAGTTGGTACCAAAAGAAAAATTGGTCAAGCCTAGTCAAAAGATGTCAAATTTTGACGTTCTCCTACTTCGCTCAAATGCTCCAACAAGGCCAAGGTCATTCCAATCCATCACACTCATCTATTTTCACCATCTACCCATCATTCCCAAGCTTCTACCACTCATTTTCCTTACTATCCTGAAAAACTACAGGATGCTCTATTTTACTATAGGATACAAAAATACGTAGAGTAGAAATTTGTTTTTGCCATAACTTGAAAACCATGCACCTATTTGCCAATTTGTTTCAAGGGGAGATGCATATGGATGATGAAAACATGCTCAAGCAATTTCAACAAATTCCGGTGCACGGTTTCCATGAAATTGGCCTCCATCACCTTCATCCATTTTTGCATTTTATCAATATCCATGTATCCATTTAAAAAGTTGTTTCATGGGGAGATGCATATGGATGATGGTAACATGCCCAAGCAATTTCAGCAGATTACAATGCACGGTTTCTAAGAAATCAGCCTCCATCACCTTCAAAAAAATTTAGTTTTTCTCGCGATCCATGCATAATGATGATGGCAACAAGTTCAAAACGTTTCAGCTCAATCCAGTCTCTCGTTTGGGAGATATGGACAAAACAAGTCATCCTATAAACCTACAGGATACATAACAGCACATGCATGATTGGCAGTGAACAATTTTAAAGGATATCTAGAGGTCAAAGAAGCTCCTCCAGAGCTTAGCAGCAACATTAGGATCATCAACATCAACTCAGCAACAGCATGCATGTCTCTCCAACAACCATCAGGTTGGTACAGGTATGCAATATTCTTGACCTCTTCTCTTGAGCATATTATAATAAAAAATTTGATGTCAATGCATGAGAGATGAGGTTTTATAAGCTAAGGATGGTTCAGCAGTCTTAGCTGCCTTCAACTTGTTGATTGCAGCTCACTCCTTCACTCATGCAATGTTGAAAAGTCAAATTATGAAGGGTGATGATTTCAAGGAATGAGGAAAACAGTTAAAAGAAGAAATTTTTGCAAAGGCCAAGGTCACCACAACACTCCAAGCCCTCCATCCACTTCATATTCACTATCTATTCATCATTCATCCATCCCATTTCATTCCTGAAAAAAGACAAAGAGAGCATCCTCTTCATTTTCATGAAATTTCCATTTGCAGGTTAGCAAGGAGGATGGTAAAAAAGAAAAGGAGGATCACAAATAGACCCTTGTCACTCACATTTTTATTTTACGACTCATTACCATTCATTCCTCGACCATTTATGTCATTTTTTCCACTCCTTTACTTTAGTTTACAAAGGGACTGTGTTTTCTACAAGATGATCCTGTAGGAATTACAGTGACCCAGAAATCCTATAAGAGGCAGTCCTAAGGAAAATAAATGGTGGAACATGGTAGTAGAATGTTGATAAGGGTGTGGAAGACTTTTCCAAATAGAAAAAATAATCAAGAATCGTCTTGAATAAGGGGAATAAGACAAACTAATAGTCTCAAGAAACAAGGATTTTTCTTTGCACAAATATGTTTATTGGCATGTCCTCGTAGAACCTATAGCCAAGATTCTTAATGCAAAAGAGATAGGCCACCAGGGCCATGGATGAGGCACAATGAGGTCACTAAGTTTCTCATAGGATGAGAAACACTTTTAGTAGGGGGTATGATGTGCCTCTAAATTAGACATAAATTGAGGCCCATGCCTCTAATTTAAAACATAAATTAATGTCTACGACTATCCTTCAGCACATTAAACCTCTCTTTTTGGATTAGATAATTTATTTTTAAATTTAATATATTTATTAGGAAGTTTTATGAATAATTTAATATTTTTGCCTAATATTATTTATTTTTTGTGGAATATTATGAGAATATTGGGCAGATTATGAAGAGTTGGAGGAGGAGATAATTTTTGGACTTCTTCCGTACTACTGGAGGATCAATAACAAATAATAAGTTAGCAAGATATTATGGAATTATGGCACAAATTTTGGAACTTCAATGATTGAAAAAATCTAGGAATGTGTTCCACTAATCATGGTCGAATTTTCCTCTAGGGAATGATTGATAAAATCTAGGAATGTGTTCACTGCCATTTAATGCAAATTCCTAGTATTGGGGACTAGATCCACTAATTAAGGGTTTTTGGTGGAGAAATCTTCCTCCATTCATCAGAAATGATTCCCAATCATTTTGTATAAGTACCAAGTTGAATTTTCCTCTAAGGGGAGTTTTTCAATTAGTGTTATTGTTGAGAGAGCTTATATTCTTGCAGCTCCATCGTATTTTCTTGCAGGGATGTAATTCTATTGATGAAAATAATGAAGATTGGTGTCATTTTCAGCTTCTAAATCTTATTATTATCCATATGTGTCTGAGTTTCCTTGGGTTTGGCCATCCTAAGAACCTCATAGCCCTTTTGTATCATTTCCTTTCCTTCTTTTCATTGCTTATTCACATGCATCTATAATTTTTATTTCTTTTCTATTTCTACAATTAGTATTAATGATTTCTTGCTATAGGATTGAGTTAAGTGGTTGATGTAAGTTCTTTTGCAGGACCACAAGAATTATTTCATCCTTGGAAAATCTTTTGAAGTTCATAATAATCATTGAGTTGCTTGGATTAGTCTTCTTATTCCCAAATCTGGATTGTTGGACCTCCTTTCAAACAAAGAACAATAAATTTATGCTATTTTTTAGAGCATGCTAACGAGCTTCACTAGACTTGATTCCACTTCCATCAGTTCAGAAAAAAATTCTAGTTCATAACAAAAATCACCCCATTTCATTTGCACTTGATTTGGTTAGGCATTTCTTACATTTACTAGCTCACTAGCTCTCAAATTTCTAGATTTTCGACTAGTAATGTTTTATTTATTTATTTTTGCATGGGTTATCATAGGTCTTTTTGAGTAATTCAACTTGGAATAGGGACCTAGGACATCCTATTTAATAAAAAAAAATTCCCCATCCAATTTGGATTTGATTTTCTTGGTCATTAAACCCTCACCGATTTCATCATTTCACAAGGAAACTTGTCCAAGCTTTTCGAGCGAATCCATCCATCTCCCGACATTTGTTTTGAGTTTTGAGTGATCCCAGGAATTTTCCCACTCCATTCCACCCATCACACACCTTCGTATACCTCCCATCACCTCCAACACCTCACATGTTTCTCTCGTCTATATATTGTAGGTTTCCTGTAATTCCTACAAGATCATCCTGTAGGTTTCTAGTACATCTTGTAGGTTTTCCTGAAATGGCTTGTTTTAAGGCCGAATTGATGGAAAACCTCTAGGAAGTCACCAAAAGCCTCCCAAGTGTCTCCCACACCATCCAACCATCTCCTAACTCTTCCATCCAACCTCCAACATCCTTAATTCATCTTTCACATCACCAAAAAACATTAGTTTGCATACTTCATTTTGCATGAAAAGACAAAAAGACAAAAAAAAATTATTTCAGTCACTTTAATTGCACATTAGTGATGTTTGATGCTTCTTACTTCCATTCCTAGATAGTAGCATTTGGCTCGTGATATTTAGTGTGATGGAAAAGCATAGTTTCTTGGCAGTTAATTAAGACATGGTGTTATTTAGCATTGAATTTTCATCTCTTTCCTTGTACATTGTTTCTTACAATAGGTTAAGGTTCCATTTCAAACATTTCATTTTCTACAATTCATTTAGGATTTGACTTTAGTACATGCACTCCATTACATCATGACAGCAAAGGAATGATACATTGTATGCTGCACATATAGTGTCAATACCTCTTAAGTTTGTATGAACCCCGAGTTGATAATTAAAGTCGATAGCCTTGGGAGTTGCAACATTCTTGTTGCAATACCGAGGCTCATCAGGCTATCTCTGCTTCCTTGTGTTTTCTCTTAATGTCCATAGTGTCCATTTGTAGGGCAAGGGTTTGCAACATATCACTCTTTAAATCCCCGAGCATGTTTCCAATTTCACTTTTGATGGATGAATTGGAAGAGGATGGACTGAACATAGGTTAACTACCCATATCTTTTTCCTAGCTACCCTAGAATGGTTTCTAAAGATAGTCTTGATATCCTCATAGGGTAACTGGTAGATGTTCCCTCCTTCTAACAAGTTTAGGGTATCTAGAAGATATTACCTTACTCCTCTAAGCAATAATAGCTGTAGTGACTTAGGGTCAAGTGTATACCTGGCCCTTTTGTAGCTAAGCTAGAATCTTTCTTCATAATCTTCTAGGGATTCATCATTGCCTAAGGTCATCCTAAAAATTTCCTCTTTAGTGTCATTATACCTATAGTAGTCTCGATACTTGTTGCTGAAGGCTTGTTGCATCTGAGCCCAAGTTGTGATGCTATCAACATGTAAACCCATGAACTGACACAAAGTTGCATCCTTGAGAGTGGATGAAAATAGTTTAAACTTCTGCTCATCATTGGTGTAGTCATAGGTTCGACATATGACAACAAAATCAAATACGAAAGTTTCTAGATCTTCTAAGGTCAGGCCATGGAAATGAGGAAGGGCATAGGGGCTTATATTTTTCATCTTAGTATCCCCATTGGTTTCCCTGATGGGGAAGGAAACCTCAACTCTTTCCCTATTTCCTCTGTCATTTTTGTTTTCAGCCATTGGTTCAGTAGGAATGGGTTCTTATTCTTCTTCTTCCCTTGTAGGTTCTTCAAATATTTTAGGTTTCTCAACTAAGAGTTCCTCTAGTTCACAACCACCAAAGAAGAGAGAGAGTTGGTTGTTTGAAACAATGGGGGTATTTGGAAAAAATATCCCTAAGTTATCCCTATTCCTACGAGGCATGAAAAAATGTTCTTGTTATGTTTTTTGTTTTTTTCAAACTTTGAAAATAATAGCAGAATTGAAATTGCAAACTAGATGAAAACTACTAACTGAATCAAAAATTAATTGCTTGATTGAAATCTTACTTGCAGAATGGAAAGGAAAGCAAATAATATAGAATGGAAAATGAAGCAAACTAAATTACTTTTGCAGAAATGAAACTACTAGCAGAACATTAGAAACAAGAAATGGAAGAAAGAAATCAGTAATCACATATTACTCCGACACCTCATCGGAAACAACGCTAAAAAGTGATGAACACCAATATTGTAGCAATAATACTGCAACTCTTAGGGCTACCAGCTTTACTTTATCAACTCGGGGTTGGTACAAACTTGGAGGTGACAGTGTTGTATCCACAGGTAAACGTGATGGTTCTTACTTTTTTCACTATTCAGCTGGGGAGAGACGACTAGGGTTTTCAAGTCAGACTTCTATGGATTCAGAGGAAGCTTGATTATTGATGAGAGAAAGAGAAATCTACTCTAGGAGAAATCTTGTCTACTGCAATAATGAAAAGACTGAAATCCAATGCTAAAAGAACAACATTTCATAATTAATTGATGAGAAACTATGCTTTACAAGAATGCCAAGCTAACATGTATGAAATTCTACTTCCCTAATCATGGAAGTTCAAAACATCAAAATCACTACTGTGCATGTAAAGGACTGAAATAAATCTTTTTTTTCTTTTTATTATTTTTATGGAAAAACAAGTGTGAAAGCTAATCTCTTTTGGTGATGTGGCAGGTGCCTTAGGGATGCTAGTGGATGGTTCGAAGGTTTGGGAGGCCCTTATGTGAAGTTGTGTGAATTCTTGGAGGTTTTCCTTCAATTCGGCCTCAAAACAGACCACTACAGGAAAACATACAAGATGTCCTAAAAACCTACAGGATTACCTGTCTTTCTATAGGATACAGCCGAGAGAAAAATGTTGGGCACTGAAGGTGATGGAATGCTTAGGGAAGATGGTTGGTGGGTGAAATGGAGTGAGAAAATGCCTAGGATCACTCGGAACTGAAAACCAAGGTTGGGAGATGGTTGGATTTGCTCAACATGCTTGAAAAATTTTCCTTGAAGAATGATGAAATTGGGGAGGGTCTTAGTTAAAGTGAGGAACGATCATGGATGGATGAAGTCGGAAGGAGGTTGCTTGCTATGAAATATTTCTCTACTTATGGAACCCCTGCACTGCATCAAACAATGATATTTCCCAAAAAATCATGTAAACAAGAAGAATTTCAATGAGCTATAAAAATAGAGTTTAATGAGCTAGATGTCTACTTCATACATGAGGAAAATTTGCAGAATAAGATGAAGTCATTAACGAGATCTAATGTAAGATTGAAGATGGAAGAAATGGTAATTAAATCCTGCACTTGCAAACTGATAAATGCTGGTTCAACTACAATAAACTCTAAATTCTATGTGAAAGTAGAAATCTGTGTCTTTGGGGCTATATAGGGGTCATCTCCTCAAATCATGATCCTTGAAGGAATAATTGAGGCCAAGACACCTACTAATATATTTTTGATGCTCCTTTTATCTCTTGTAACCTACTACTGATGTAAAGCACAATTGTAAGCAAACTAATAAACAAAATCAAATCTACGCTACTTGTAATGAAATACTTCTGAGGACAATTTAACCATGAATCTATGAAACTACTCTAAGCGTACAGATACAAGAAGAGGAGCCTTTGCTACTACGGTTGGGCCCTAACCCAAGAGCTTCAGCCCTCTGAGTTAACTCAGTACTGGATAATTAAAAAGCTCATTCTCATTAGCAAAATAGAAAATTACATAGCAATGCCTTCCACAAGACTAGAGCTCAAAAATAACTAGTGTTTTTACAACAAAAATTCGAATCCTAATGAGGCTCTAGGCCTCTTCATTTATACAACTGAACTCTCCAATGACTTCCTTAAATATAGGGAGGCTCAGCTCTCGAACGCGAGATGAACTAACTCTTTGACTATCACTTGCTCCGCTTCCTTTTGATCTTCATGACATGGTTGCTTGTACTCTGAGTTGGTGTGATTGATGGAGGAATATTCAAATGATGGAGGAGTAAATGAGGAGGATTTACCTCCTACAACCTCTCTTCCTTGTCCCATTCAAGTTTCAACCTTTAATCTTGCCAAAATTCCCTAATTTTCTCTCACAAACCTACGGTCAATGCATATTAGTCCACTAGGCATAATATCTCACTTTGACTCATCTCATTAAACAAAATATAATCAAAACATGTAATAAATTGTGAGAAGAACTGATTTGACTAAGCTAGGAGGTGAATTAAGGTCCATATAGTTACCCAATGATGAGGCTCATCAACAAGTACCTGGTGTTGAGGAAGATGATGTTGCTGCTTCTTTGGAGGATCTTCTTCTGCCCTTGGATGTCCATGTTTGAAACTCGTTGTAACCTATGATTTCTGTTTGGTGGGATATGCTGCTACAATATGTCCTACAGGACATCCTATAGCTGCTTTTCCCTAAAAAATTTTAATCATATTCCACTGCTGGGACCTGAGGATGATGAACATGGACAGAGAGGACGTCTAAGGGTGCATGAATAATGAAAAATAACCTTAAGTTGTTTTTCCCCTTGGTCTGTGTCTCATCTTTTTTCTCTCGGTTTTTTCTCCAAAAATGTAAAAAAACGTGAAAACTGATTTATTTTTAATGATGAATGCAGGGGTGATCAAGGTGGAGAGTGGTATGGTAATGAGATGGTGATGTAGGAATTTATTATTTTGACATGGGTAGGTCATTTCCTTTCCCTAGGGTTGCTTCCTTAAGGATTCCCAAACCACTGTAATTCCTACAAGATCATACTATAGGTTTTCAGGAGATCCTATAGGTTTACAGGGATCTTGTAGAAAACACAGAACCCTTGCAAACGAAGTCAGGTGAGTGAAAAAAATGAAAGGAATGGTGGAAAGGTGAAGGATAATGAATGGAGAAATAAAATCATGAGTTGAATAGGTCCCTTTTGATTCTCCATTGCTGCTCTCGTTGTCCTCTTGCTGACCTGCAAACAACATTTTCATATTTTTCTTTTTTTATTTTTATTTTTATTTTTATTTTTATTTTTGGAAACAATTAGTCTGCCTCCAAGAGGTTTTCATCCTAGCTACTTGCCCTAGGTTCCTCAAGAGAGGTTTTCAGCTACAGATCTTTTTATTTCTCCTTTTTTTTTTACACCATTGGGCCGCCTCAAGAGGTTTTCCACCCAATAGTGGGACTCAGGCACCTCATGGAGGTTTTCACCTAGGTCTCCTTATTTAATTTTTTTATTTCTCAATGACTTGATGAGGTAGTAGCTGAGACTTTCTCCTCCACCATCATTGTTTTGTTGATACCATCTATGAACTCTTTCCTTGACAATGGCCTTTTGTAAACTTTCAATCTGTTCCCATTAACAAGTAAAGGAATGGCCTCTGCATCTATGGTTCTGATCTACACTAAACCATTATCATCGCATCCCTCTATAACATAAGGCCCTAATGATCTAGTCCTTAACTTGCCCTTAAAGTCTTTATATCTGGAATCTTATAACAAAGCCCAATAACCTTCTTGAAATTTATTATCCCTGATGTTATTATCATGCCATATCTTCCTTTTTATTTTAATTACCTCTGTCTGTAGGAGGGCCTACATTCTGAACTGATCTAAACCATTCGACTGGAGAAATCCCTCTTTTGGCGCAATGCTAAGATATAGATCTAGTTGGGCTACCATCCTCAACATATTATACTCAAATTCAATGGACAATAGGGTCTTCTTCGCATAGACCATCTCATATGGTGTGAATCCAGTGGTGGTCTTCTAGGTGGTATTATAGGCCCAGATGGCCTCAACTATTCTATCTTCCCAATCTTTTCTGTTGTTGCTAACTACTTTGGTTAGAATTCCCTCAAGCGCTCTGTTGATCACCTCCACTTTCCCATTAGCTTGTGGGTGACAGGGAGTGGAGGTTCTATGCTTAATCTTATGCTAGCTTAACATGTCTTCAATCATGTTGGAGGTAAAATGGCTACCTTGATCAGTGACTAGTTCTCTAGGGTACCCGAACTCATAGAATACATTCTCCCTTAAGAAATCAGCCACCTTCTCCTCTGTTGTTGCCTTGATTGCCTTGGTTTCACCCCACTTAATTAGATAGTTAGTGCACACAATGATATACTGCATTTTCTTGGAAGGAGGGTCAATAGGCCCAACGAAATCCATGTCCCACTTGTCAAATTGCTCGAAATTCACTTGAGGCTGAAGAGGCATTTCATCCCTTGGCGTAGACTTTCCCATCCTTTGGCACCGACCACACTGACTAATATATCTTTTCACATCCTGGTGAAGAGTGGGCCAATAATAACCAACTTGTAACACCTTGAATGTTGTCCTCTTTGCTGCAAAGTGACCTCCACAAGGCCCATCATGATAGGTCAGAAGCATGTCAAAGGCTTCCTCCTCCCTGGCACATCTTCTCAGAATTTGATCCAGGCCAAGCTTGAAGAGGTTTCCCCCAATCCAAGTGAATGGGGTGCTCTTCCTCACAATCTTGCTTTTCTCCTTGGAGGATAAATTTGGTTGGAACTGTGCAGATACCAAATAGTTTGCTATGTCAGCAAACCATGTAGAGTGAACTAAAATGGTGAATAAGTGCTCATTCGGTAACTGATAATCAACCATTCCTTCTTCACCTACAGGAAAAGTTAATATGGACAAAAAATATGCAACAACATTTTCCTTGTCGGGCTTATCAACAATATTTAGATCAAAGTGCTGTAATAAAAGTAACCATCTAATAATCTAGGGATTCACATTGGGTTTATTCATTAAATATTTGATTTTAGCATGGTCAGTATGTACAAATGTTTGATAACCTATAGTGTAATGCCTAAATTTTTTCAATGAATGCACAACAACCATGAAATCCTTTTCGGTTACTGTGTAGTTCATTTTGGCCTTTGACAGATTGTTACTGATAAAGTAAATAGCATAAGGAAAATTTTCATCTATCTTGCCTAGAGCTGCTCCTATGGCTTTGTGTGAGGAATCATCATTTATATGAAAAGGAAGGACCCAATTTCAGCCTCGGAGAATCGGTGTAGTGGTTAACTTTTCCTTCAGGGTGTCCAAGGCCTCTTGATAGCTTTTTGACCATACAAACTCAAAGTCTTTGGCAAAAAACCCAAATAAAGGAGAAGCTAACTTGCTGAAGTCTCTTATGAACCTTCGATAGTATCCAGCTAATTTGAAACCTCTAACATCTCTTTGCTTTTACAGAGGTGGGACCCTTTGGATGATAGCTATTTTGTTTGGGTCCTCCTGCAGTCCTTGTTGGCATATTGAATGACCTAGCATAGTCCCTTTATTCATCAAGAACTCACATTTTTTGGGACTAAGGGACAGGTTCAGTTCAATACATTTGTTTAGCACCTTACATAAGATGGATAGAGCCTCCTAGAAATCAGATCCATAAGGTGTAAAATCATCCATATAAATCTCTACTACATCATGGAATAACTCAGCAAAGATACTTAGGACTGCTCTCTGGAAAGCGGCAAGAGCATTGCATAGGCCAAAAGGAAGGACCCTATAGATGAAAGTACCCCAAGGACAAGTGAATGTGGTTTTATCCTGGTCTTTTGGATTGATCTGGATTTGATTGTACCCATTGAATCCATCTAGGAAAGAGAAAAATGTTTTCCCTACCAAGCCATCTAGCACTTGGTTGACGAAAGGCAAAGGGAAATGGTCCTTATTTGTGGCTTTGTTTAACTCTTTGTAATTGACGCAAATCCTCCACTTACCATTTTCATTTGGAACCAACACCAAAGAAGAGACCCACTTACTGTCTGAGATAGGGTAAATGAATCCTGCATCTAGCAGTTTTTGTAGTTCTTCTTTGACTATATCTTTGAGAGCTAGATTCATCCTCCTTGGGGGTTATCGGATTGGTTTTCAACCTTCTTTGATATAAATGTGGTGAGTACACACCGAGGGATGCACTCTTTTCATTTCTCTATAATGCCAAGCAAAGGCATCCAGATGTTCCTTGAGCATGTTGCACAACTTTTCTTCTTGGTGAACATAAAGAGATGGGTTGATTTTCAAATTTCTCTAAGAGCCAAATTCTATGGCTTTGACATGGATAGGGTTGGAACTGACTAATCATAGATTGATCTAATGGTTTTTCTGAGTTTCCTTTACTACTTATTCTAAGGAAAATGTAGTGGGAGTTGGACTTCGGAGTATGTGTTCAATCAAATCATCTTCATCTAGTTGTACCCCTCCCTTGGTCGTTTCTAAGGAATAGAGTTGGGAAGAATAAACTTCATCTTCTTCCTCCTCTTCTATCAATAAAGGTAAGTCATGTTCTAGAGATGGCTGGGCAGGAGGATATAAGACTAATTTCTTGGACATATGCCCATTCTTGATAGTCATATTCCCAGCTGTGTAGCTAATGTATGTATTGATAGTGGCTAGCCAGGGTCACCCAAGGAGAGAGGGTAACCAGTAAGCTTGGCCTTAGGCTGGAGAACTAGGAAATTTGTAGAGTATTCCCAAGAGTCAATGGAGACCATCACATCCTCCACAATCCCCTCAGGGGCCACTCTGGAGCAGTATGCAAGTTGCAAGACCATTGTGGTATTTCTCAATGAACCCTAGAGGTTGAGCTTGAGCATGATGTCCTTGGTCGCCACATCAATGGCAGCCCCAAGATCAATCAAAGTATGTGGGACAATGGTGCCATTGATGTGCACATCTACTACAGGGCTTACAGGGTCCACATACTTTGGAAAGATTACCTTCCTCAACATTAAGTTGAACAACTGTCTAATGACATTAATGGTAGGGATATATATTCTTTGCCTCCATGTATGCTTGAAGCACTTATCCTTAATCAACTTGTTGTAAATAGGTACATATTTCATAGCTTGGAGAAGTGGAATTCTGACACATAGGTTTTTCAATTCTCCCAGAAGTTCAATATCTTCTAGAGTAGGCTGGAGTAGTTGGGTTAATCTCTTAGGAAATGGTGGTGGATTTACTTTAAGAATTCTTTCCTCTCTTTCTTCCTTAACCTCCCTAGGTCGAGGTAGAGGTTGGTTGTCCAAGAGTACCCTCCCAGATCTCAGTTTGATTTCCTCATTCTCCATAGCATATGCAGGATAGGATGTCTCTCCACTATATAATTGTTGTGCCTGTCTGTTGTTTGGTTTCGGATTTGGTTGGGAAAGCATATAGGGTTGTTTAGGTGGAGCAGGGTGTAAACACTGTGGTTGAGCATATGGTGAAGGCAATAATACTTGAGCATTATTGTATGGGGCCCTCGTCCCCTGTGGCGGTGCATTCCACTAAGGTGGTGGCGGAGCATATTATTGAAAGGACTCGTTGGGAATGATTCTAAGGTGCAAAGGACAAAGGAGGAGGTGTAGACCAGGAAGGATGAGCAGGGGGCCCCCAAGAAGGTATTGATGTGATCTCGTTGGGGTTGTAATATGCATGGGATGACCCTTGCATGCCCTGTTGGTATGGCCTAGGCCCATGAGGTCTCCTTTGGTTTATGTAGCATAGTTGTTCAGTTACTCCTTCATCTCCTTGATATACAACTTTTAGTCCAGGAACAGAAGGGCACTTATCTGTGGAGTGGTTTTCTTCACAAAATAAGCATATTTCAATAGAATTCAATGGAAATTCATTCCTAGGGTGCCTCTTGGTGCATCTAGGGCAGAAAATTGCTAAGGCTCTCTCTGCTTCCACTTGTTTTCTCTTAATGTGCATAGTGTTCATCTGTAGGGCAAGGTTTTGCAGCATCTCACTCTTGAAATCCTCCAACGTGTTTTCAATTTCACCCTTGATGGATGAATTGGAAGAGGATGGATTGACCATAGGTTGACTACCCCTACCCTTTTTCCTAGCTACCCTAGAATGGTTTCTAAAGACAACCTTGATATCCTCATAGGGTAACTGGTAGATTTCCCCTACTACTAATAAGTTTAGGGTATCCAAAAGATCTTCCCTAACTCCTCTAAGAAGGACTAGCTTCACTGACTTAGGGTCAAGTGTGCACCTTGCCCTTTTATAGTTAAACTCGAATATTTCTTCAAAATATTCTAAGGATTCATCATGCCCTAGGGTAATCCTAAAAAAATCCTCTTTAGTGTCTTTAGACCTATAGTAGTCTCGATACTTGTTGTTGAAGGCTTGTTGCATCTGAGCCCAAGTTGTGATGCTATCCTTGCATAAACCCATGAACTAGCACAATGCTACATCCTTGAGAGTGGATGGGAATGGTTTCAACTTATGCTCATCATTGGTGTAGTCATAGGTTCGGCATATGACATCAAATTCAAATAGGAAGGTGTTTGGATCTTCTAAGGTCATTCCATGGAAATGAGGAAGGGTAGAGGGGCTTATATTCTTCATCTTATGTTAAACACACATGGGAGCAAGAACAATATGAATGATAAATCATGCAAGTACAATTTTTATTAACAAGAGATATACATTTATAGTACATGTGGTGAACGTTGGGTTTCACATCCCAAGGTCTCTTGGACTACTTTGTCTATTCGGCTTCCACACTAACCCATTTAGGATTAGGTGTCCAAAATTCCCCCCCTTAATCCGAAGGGTTATGTATGAGTCCAAGAAGAGAGCTGTAATACAAAATGTGCAAAAATGCATGGTAGCACTAGGCTGAATGTGCTCTCTAAAATGTTGGTATAAAGGGTGGTGGTTTAAGGATGACCACCAACACTGGAATGCTTAGTGCAGTTCCCGGAACTCTTCCAAAACTGGCAATAAGCTGAAGTCTTCTACTAGAGGAAGTGCTCCTATTGATTTGAAGAGGGAAACCTTCAACCATGAAAGGGAGGTCTCACCTCGCATAAAAGGGAAAACTTCAACTTGAAAAGGGAAGTTTCAACCTGTGATGGTTTAAGGATGACCAACAACTCTGGAATGCTTAATGCAATTCCTGGAACTCTTCCAAAAATGGCAAGAAGCTGGAGTATTCTTCTAAAGGAAGTGTCCCAGATTGCCAACTGAAGGCATGTTCAGGGGCATCTTTTTTTCTGGCTACAACTCTGAAACTGGTGTGGCAGGCTGTGGCTCAAGCTCACTTAATGTGGCTTTGAAGCTTGTAGATGACCATCATTTGCCCCCCTGTCAGATACAAGGTGAGATTATGCAGAAAACTCAGCTGCAAGACTTTTCAATACTCTGGAGCAAGTTCTGACATGTGTTTGGAATATCTTCTTGGCTGTTGATGCCCATTGCCAAGAAGCGATCCATCCAAGATGAATCTTTTCTCTTGCAGGATGTTTGTTTTTGAAGCATCTGTGTGAAGGATGGCTAGTTTTATGATAGTGCTTACATGGATGAAGATCAAAACAATGATCTTTCAGATGGCCAACTCGATCACAGTGTTGGCATTTCACAATCTGTTGTTGTTGTTGTTGTTGCGGTGGAAGAGGAGTAGAATCTAGAGCAGCTGGAGGTGAACTATCATGAGGAGTAGGTGAACTGTCATGAGGAGCAGTTGAAATGTCATGAATGAATCCAACACTCTGAAACTGAATGGGTTTGGCGTAGTCTGGAATATGAAAAGACAAGTCCTTGTCATATCCTAGACCAATTCTCTACTTGTTGTGAACAAGCTGTTCCCAATGCCTTGATGATGGGCTTGGGAAGTGCAAGCTGAACCTCTGCATCTGCATGTAACCTTACTCCTTTATTTGAGTGAACTGTAACATTATTGACTTGCTGTTGATGGGTTGCAGTCTCAATGTTCTGAACAGAAACATGTTTAGAATGACTCCTCTGTTTTAATTCTTCTTGTTGTAGCTAAGATTCAAGCTGCAAAAAATCAATCTTTTCCTGTGCATTTTGTAAAGATTTCTAAATATCTCTGAGAGTGTTTTTGTTGGCTTTAACTGTACTTCCATCAGTAGATAAGATTAGAGTGCTTAATAAATCTAATAATCCATGATTTTTCTCCATTATTCAGACAATCAAATCAACAATGTATTTGTAAAAACAATCAAATGACCAAAAATGCACTCCCCCCTTTTTTGTTGTTGTTGTTTTAGCCTCCAATGCACATTCCTTTAGATATGAGTCCACCCTTATAAGCATGAGTACAATAATGTTTAGTACTTATTTATTTGCTTCACATAGAGATATAACTAAAAAATAGCGATATCTGTACATAAGAGAAAACGGTACTGAAATATAGAACCTCGGTAGAAGTTTCAACTCTATAAGATGAAGATTTCCCACTTTTGCAATACCCAGAAATTGTACCCAAGAGAAACCTTTTTCTCTGACATTGTACAGTAGTGGTTTCAACCACTTGAGTATGACAAGCTCGGTCTTCTGCAATTTTATGCCAATACGAGCTCCTGAATTCCACAAGGAACCCCCAAAGACAAACTCCCACAAGCCTTCAAACTGAACTTAGTCTCATTTTATTTTGTCCTAGGACTTACGATGACAATGAGCTCCCAGTTGCTATGTATAGTAGCTCAACAATCTTCTGTCACCGTGTGAGAACACATTCAGCCAAACTTCCACAATTTGACATTGAGTGATATCGACTTCAACAAGAGGGGATAAATACCAATGCTTAGTGGCTAATGCCTCTGGTCACATGAACCTCTGCATGCAACAGAAATTCACTCCAAAACAATTATTATCTTGGTATATCAGCTGCTCAATATACAGTTCGATTTCCACCAACTATGCAAATTGGGTTCGATTGCCTGTTGGTTCAACATATATGTTGAGATCAGGACTAAGAGAAATATTTGCAAAAAATTACACTCTTTGCATCACCCCTTCAGGCAAGGGAAAATAAGTTCGTTGTTTTATGGCTTTGCCACCAACACAATCGCACTAGACATACAGTTCAATCACAACTTTCTCCCTTGCATCAAGACTTCCACGCGGTTCTTGCATCACCAATTGTCTTTGCATCGAAAATGAATGCAACTCCACAAAATGTGTACATGGACTAAACAAAGGAAGGCTCCTGATCTCCTAAGAATAAATCACATCCGTGATGGTGTCTGCTCAGGATATTTTTAGATACAAGCAACTGGAAAAACGCTTCCGTCTTGTGCTTGTTGGTGCCAAAGTCACTATCAGATCAATCCGTAAGAACAATCGTTTCCAACTTCCTTCGGTAACATATTACTATCCTGATGATATATTTCCCATATTACAAAAAGAATCGAGAAAGTTGCAGCTATGCGTCTGCACTATGGTATTTAATGGAGCGAAATTTCTCAAGGAGTGGATTGTTTATCACTCATACTTGGAGTGGAAAAATTCATCATCTACAACAACAACAACGACGACAATTTGGAAGAAATAATAAAATCTATGGTAGATAGAGGCTATAACATGTGGCGCCATCCATGGCCTTGGGCTAAGACACAGGAAGCCAGATTTGCACACTGTGCTTTGCAGGCCAAAGATAGTTGCCATTGGGCTATGTTCACAGACATCGATGAATTTGTTTTCTCTCCTCTATGGTTAAAGAAATTATGGCCCAATTCTACTTCTAATGCCCTTGGACTTTTTCTTATGAATAAAACAACCTAAATGATTGATTCGAACTCTTCAACATCTAGTGGTACAATAGTAGGGCAAGTGTTTATAAATTGTAGGAACTTTGGCCCCTCCTATCTGAAAATCCATCCATCCTCCTAGACACGCTGTCTCCTTCATTACTGAATGTAATACACCACTTTGAGCTGAAGCCTGGTTACGAGACTATTCACCTAGCATCCTCAGAGGCCATTATAAATCATTATAAATATCAGGCGTGGAGTGAATTCAAGGCCAAATTTAGGAGAAGGGTGAGATTCATGGAAACGGTCTGAAATCACCAGCAATCGGATAGACTCTATCTGCATTCAAACGAAAGAGAATGTGGAATTATCAACAACACACTCCAACAGCACACTCAGGCATGCATTAGCCAGACAGAGATTAGGAAAATCATTCCATCGATTTCTGAAGGAAGCTTCTGCCTCCAACGCCTAATGACAAATCCTCCAACGCCTCTGGCAACCTCTAGAAGGTATTACCAGATGTTGGGATATTTCGGGAAGGCACTCAACACTTTCAAACGGATGGTCAGTGGTCAGAGAATATGAAAAGTTTATGGAATCTGATCGTATTGAGCATATTCAACTGAACAGGGCGTAGGAATCATAAATAGAATATGTCAGTGCAGCGCAGGTGTGGCAGATAGAACGCACGTATGGCAGACAAAATTAATGGAGCGTTACAAGTAATGGGCAGAACTGACATATATATAGAGACCACAAAACAAGTGGCTCAGATTGGAGCAGGACCAAAAATCGCCCGCTCTGATACCATGTTAAACACACATGGGAGCAAGAACAATATGAATGATAAATCATGGAAGTACAATTTTTATTAACAAGAGATATACATTTATAGTACATGTGGTGACCATTGGGTTTCACATCCCAAAGTCTCTTGGACTACTTTGTCTATTCGGCTTCCACACTAACCCATTTAGGATTAGGTGTCCAACATCTTAGTATCCCCATTGGATTCCCTGATGGGGAAGGCACCCTAAACAATTTCTCTATTTCCTTTGTCATTTCTGTTTTCAGCCATTGGATTAGTCGTAATGGGCTCTTATTATTCTTCTTCCCCTGTAGGTTCTTCAAATATTTCAGGTTTCTCACCTAAGGGTTCCTCCAATTCATAGCCATTGAAGAAGAGGGAAGGTTCACTGTTTGAAGTAGTGGGGGTGTTTGGAAAAATTTCCCTAAGTTATCCCTATTACTACAAAGCATGAAAAAAATATTTTTGTTTTGTTTTGAGTTTTTTTTAAACTTTGAAAGTGATGGTAGAATTCAAATTGCACACTGAATGAAAATTAACTAACTGAATGAAAGCTAACTAACTGAATGAAATATTACTTGCAAAATGGAAGGGAAAGAAAAGAATGCAGAATGGAAAAGAAAGCAACTAAATTACTCTTACAAAAATGAAACTACTAGCAAAATACCAGAAACAAGAAATGGAAGAAAGAAAGCAGTAATTACATATTACTCAGACACCTCCTCGGTAATGATGCCAAAAAGTGATGAGCACCAGCATTGCAGCAAGAATGTTGCAACTCCTGGGGCTACTAGCTTTACTTTATCAACTCGGGGTTTGTATAAACTTGGAGGTGGCAGTGATGTATACACAAGTAAAAGTGATGGGTCTACCTTTTTGTCACTGTTAACTAGCAAGAGACCACTAGGGTTTTTCAAACTAGACTTCTATGGATTCAAAAGAAGCTTGATTATTGATGAGGGAAAGAGAAATCTACTCTAAGAGAAAGATAGTCTACTGTACCAAGGAAAAAGACTGACATCCAATGCTAAAGCACACCATTTCCTTCCTTACTACTAAGAGACTATGTTTGAGAAAGAATGTTATATTAACATGTATGGATTTCAACTATGTTAAGCATGTAAATTCAAAGCATCAACATTCTACTATTTTGCATGTAAACGGCTACAACAAATCTGTTTTTTCTTTTTGTTCTTTTTATGGAAAAACACAAATGTGAAGGGTAATCTCTTTTCATGTTGTGACAGGTGGCTTAGGGATGTTATTGGATGGTTGGAAGGTTTGGGAGACCTTTAGGTGACCTTGTGTGGATTTCTATAGGTTTTCCCTCAATTTGGCCTAAAAAAAGGCCACAACAGGAAAACCTACAGGATGTCCTAGAAACCTACAGGATTCCCTATATTTCTACAAGATACAGCCGAGAGAAAAACAATGGGTGTTGAAGGTGATGGAAGGCTGAGGGAAGGTGGTTGGTGGATGGAATGGAGTGATAAAATTCCTAGGATCACTTACAAATCAAAACTAAGGTTGGGAGATGGTTGGATTTGCTCAACATGCTTGGAAGAGTTTCCTTGAAAAATGATGAAATTGGTGAGGGTCTTAGTGAAAGAAAGGAATGGTCATGGATGGATGAATTTGGAAGGAGGTTTCTTGCTATGAGATCTCTCTCTACTTCCGAAACAATTTCACTACATCAAACAATGATATTTTCCCAAAAATCATGTAAACAAGAAGAATTTTAATAAGCTAGAAAAACAAAGTTTAATGAGCTAGTTGTCTACTTCATGCATGAGGAAAATTTGTAGAATAAGATGGAATCATTGATGATATGTACTGTAATACTGAAGATGGAAGAAATTATAATTAAATCCTACACTTACAAACTGATCAAATGATGGTTCAAGTACAGTAAACTCCAAATTCTATGAGAAAGTAGAATTCAATTTTTTTGGGGCTGCATAGGGGTCTTTTCCTCAAATCATGATCCTTGAAGGAAGAGGTGAGGCCAAGATGCCTACTCATAGCTTTTTGATGCTCATTTTGTCCCTTCTAACGTAGTGTTGAAGTAATGCACAAATGGAAGAAAACTAACAAACAAACTAATCAAATCTACACTACTTGGAATGAAATACTTCTAAGGACAATTTAACTAGGAATCTATGAAATTAATCTAAGAATATAGATACAAGAAGAGGATCCTTTGCTGCTAGGGTTTGGCCCTAACCAAAGAGCTTCAGCTCTCTAATTTAACTCAATTTTGGATCAAGAAAAAGCTCATTCTCATTATCAAAACAGAAAATTAATGTTGGCCGGATAAATCAATCTTGTGGACAAGGCCGATCTCCCTAGTATCAAAAGATATCTAGCAACAAGCAGGAGAAGCAAATCTATCTTTCTCTAAACATATACAATTCACAAACAATAACTATAGAGGTGTTTAGACCCTACCTTAAGTCCAACACTAGTTTGTAGCAACCGTCCTTCAACCATCCGAAAGAGTTTTATTTTGAGAACCTGCAATCACAAACAAGTACAAATCAAATAACACCTGCATAGCTAATATCATAAATCATGTTCATTATGGCGATTAAGGAATCCATAAAAGAAACCATAACACATAGCTTATTGATAAAAACAAACTTGTTTGTATTAACTTTGAAGTAGAAGAACCTAACAACGTTTTCAACCTTGATGTTGAACAAACTGTTCCTAGGGTCCAAAACAAGAATCTCCTTTACTTTGACAAGCTTCACACTCTTCCAAATGAGATCAAGGAGGTATGTAATCACTCCTCACAAAATCTCAATTAGGAAGACTAAGTTCCAACAGTATTTCACCTCAAAAATATTCAGCTTTAACTTCCCAAGTAACCAGCCTAATGCTTCATTTTATAGCGCAGAGGAAGGAGGTTACAGGTCCACCTATGAAGGGATAGAGTCCTCCTTCAAAGGGATAAACTCCTCACATCAAGGGGTTAGCTCCTTAAGGTATGGGATGCATGAACCTTAAAGGAGCGAACTTGCCACCTCAAGATTCCTTCCAGAAGCTTCTAGAAAAGACTCAAAGTGAGTTTTTAAGAATATACTTGTGCCTTTTTTACTTTTACAGGGGTCTGCACCCATAACATAGAGACAGAGTGGTCAGGTGTGCAGGGGACATGACCTTCATGTGCGGGACTGCAGGTAATGCTAAGAGAAAGTTGTGGAACTAGAGTTTTATACAATTTTGAGGGCTTTCTCTTATTTTCAAGGCTTGATATGAGGAACTGAGGCTTAAGACTTACAAAGGAGGAAAGTATGAGTGGAAATGGACTCACACAGGTTGCAGAATGTCAAGGTGATAATTTTTGTGCAACAGATTGGCCCCTAAAGTGTGAAGTCTGTAATAGATGAAGATATAGTTTGTCATCTAAGAAGAGTGAAGTACTTTATCATTTCAAATATCATCCTATGGACACCCCAGTCAGAACCTGTAAAAACATTCAATGCAAAATATATATATGTGAACATATCATCACTGAGGTAGGCATTCCCATACTCAAATTAAAACTGATTACACTGTTTTGATACAAGAATGATTTTGTAATACATCAAGAGTGTAGACAGATGTAGACACAGTATGGGTGTAACCATCTGTTTGTGAATAGTCCACTGTATAATGAATAACAAAATTCCTTGCAGCCTAGATGGTAGAAACTAGATCCAGGGTTTTGATTTCTACTTCCCGAACTAGTATGATTCTATCCATGTGAATGAATGTGTCAAAGTTGAACATGGTAGAAACCACTTGATTACCAATGAATGATGTGAACTGTTAACCATTGCGAGAGAAACCACCAGTAATGTCAATGGCTTTCAAAGTACTCAGTACAATCCATGAAATGTGAAAAAATGAGCTAATGTCGAACATGTCATAGAATCCTTTGATCGAATGCCAATGATGCAACCTATTGTCGAAGGCGAGAAAATTTCCATTAGGGCATGCAGATTCCAAGGTACTGACAATTTGTAGATCATCTTTCTAGATAATGAGCTGAATTCGATAGAAAGCGATTTGTCGTAGGCAAGCCCACCACACGAAATCATAGATCAAGTTTTGAAGAAACATATTGGAAAGGACTGACTCAGGGATGGTCAAAACGGATGACAGATATTTTGCAAATGAATGGTTTGTTTGGACTGACCTCTTGAACACATAACGACATTGCAGATGGTTTGGTGACAATTGACCCAAAGCTAATACCCAGAAATTGGCTGAAGGCTTTCAATATGGTTTAATTAACTATTAGGCAAAGGATTTTGCAACCCAGGTGAACAAAAAGTGTTGTGTTCAAGAGTGGTTCATTGTTTTTCTAAAACACAGTGTAACAAACAGGTTCATTTTTCTCCCTTTTCCCCCACCATTTATGGCAAGTACCTCTTTATTTTTGACAAGCTTGAGGAGGATAACATTTGTTTGTTTATAAGCTCATCCTTCGGATGAGTCCAACTTAGTTTAAAACTAGAACCCTAAGAAGGAGTGGTTCGTTCCTGTTTAAATTGAACAGGTCCTTTACTGTTAAATTTTAACGAGTCCAGTATACGAAAAACTCGGTGTTTTTCAATTTTAGGGAGTCAGAAGAAAAACTTAAGAAAACTCCATGGGTGTTCTTTTTCATAAATTTGTGTCCCCCAAGCCCGAAAAAGTATAAAATAATACTTGAGAGAACCGCTTGACCATTACCATCAAGGAGTACTTTTCATAATTAGTTGCTCTGATATGAAAAGGTAAAAAAGCGATTGAAGACACGTCATTTTATAACCAATATCGAACTTCAAACAAGAAAATTCTAGCAATCTTTTCATGTTTGTACAGTTAGAAAAGAGTTGTAAGTGGACTGCCTTTTTAATACTATTTAATGAGTTTAAAAGGGAAAAAACTTAGTAATCTTTTCATATTTTATGAGTCGGAAAAGAGCTTAAAGAGGACTCCAATGTTTCACTTTTTTGTAAGTTTTGGAGGAGTCTGAAAAAGTGAAAAAGTATGCTCTTTGTTGAAAATGATTAATTTTCCCTGAAAAATACAATATTCATGATCATGCAAATTTACTCTAAGATGAAAGATGTGAAGGCTTTACCTTAACGCGTTGAGCTTGCCAAAGCAATGTGCTCCTCTCACAGCTGGAATTCAATAAGGTTACGATTCTCACATAACAGTTATAAGTCACATATGGAATGACATCAGATTTTCAAGGGAAACAACTCTGCTCCTTTTTAATTATAGCCTTTGAAAAAGTGAATGAGGTCTAATCCCATACAATTATGGCTCCTTAATTCGTAAATACTTCTTTTTTTGTCCGTATTTGTTTCATGTCGCTTTTGCAAACATTTTTCCTTACTTTTATCTTAGCGGTTCCATGTCACACTCCCCAACCAAACCTCACCTATGCTCAACTTCGTGATTGTGATTTACTGAATGCTTTACTTTTCGATGTCTTCATCCCACCCTTCTTTCTTTCTATATCTACTTTTATTCATATTTGTGTTCCCCCTGTATTTGGCCTCCATTACCTTCACGATGATGATAGAACGTGCCCATGTGTGGAGAGGAGGAGGCAGTTGTGGCATACATGGAAATTCAAGAGTTCAGGCCCAAGAAGTGTCCACTGACTGTTATCAAGAGGACACCTTGGTGTTCATTCAACATGAATTATCTGAAATCAAATAAGAACTAGTTGATGAGCACATGAATTTCTCAAATTCAAAGGTTCTTGTTGAGGTAGAGGACTGGGTTCCTCACTCAAGGGTGCCCAAAGCTTGGTGAAACCAATACTTTCACATAGTGGACCTATATTGACACCATAAGAACCTTCTTGGGAACGTTCTATTTGACCGTAATGAGAATAGGGATGAGCTCCTCTGTTAGGTCCCTATAATACTAGTGATTACCCCATTACTATTGTAGTTGTATCCCTTATTAATATGGTTGTGCCCCTATTGTGCCCATATTGTTATTATTGTGCCCTATAGAATCCCTCTATTTTTATTTTCTGCCTTTATATTATTATTGTTAGGTCGGTTGGGTTATATTGTGACTCCTTAGACTCCTATATATAGAAAGGAGGTTTTGTCATTTGAATCATTAAAGAGTCATTCATTTGTGTAATGTAAAGGAGGTTTACCCCTCGAAGAAGATGAATTCTAAGGCGTTGATCTATCTTTTCTATGTTTTTGTGAGCTGGTTTCATAACATTTGGTATCAGAGCTTTGGATTCTAGGGTTTCGCTGCTCCAAATAGGTCATCGTGGCATTTTCACTATAACCTTTTTTTTTTTTTTTTTTGCGACATTTCAGAAGCAAAAAAAATAACCCATTTGAGACGAAATTGCATTGAACCTCGAATCCAAATTTCAGAGCTTTTTGTGCTATATTTGCAGAGATATGATCTAAGGAAGTTGGTATTTTTGCAGACTTCTGAATTACATTCCAAACAGGTGACTTGGGGAAAATCGTCATAACTTTCTCTTTGAGCATCAGATTGAAATTTCATAAGAAGGTACAGAAACAGGATGGACTGTAGGCTTTTGTATATATTTTTTAGAGCCAAAGGTCGAAACAATGACACATGGCACATTGTACAAGTTCGCTCTACTGAACTAGTCTATAATCAGGTCACTATGGGAGGTTTTGCATAACTCTTCCTTGGAGAATCCAATTTGGATCAGACTGGTGGAAAAGAGGACACAGAGGGCTATTATAGGTCGCAATTTTAGAACTGGATGATTCGAAATTACAGAGGTACATCAGAGGCAATATCGAGCTCCTACAAAGTGAAAAAAGGTGTGTAGATTTTTTTTTAATTTTGCTTAAGCTTGGTTTGAAAAATTATTTTGAAGGAATTCAAAGGGCATAGTAGAGAATTATTATCAGTAACTGATGCCCCGAGGAAAGAAAATGCAAATACCTAGTAAGCAACCTGAAAGCTCTAGCATGACCCATGAAGAAGAGGAAGAAATGCTACATTATATATCAAAATTACAAGACCAATTGCAACAAATGTCACTCTCACAAAAGCTAACAAAAGCTAAGATAAATGGCGTGGAATCTAAGATAAATGGCATGGAAGCTAAGATGAATGGCGTGGAAGCTAAGAAGGACGATTTGAAGATAGATTTGAAGACAGATTTGAAGACAGGCATGCAGATTTGAAGACAAATTTGACAAATTGTCTACAAGAAATACTTACTAATGGTGAAAGGGTAGTAAAGGAAACTCATGATGAAAACAAAAGAAATGTTAATCATAATTTCATAGATTCTAATGTTGGATCGATGACCCACCATATTCCAAAAATCGATATGAGGAATTTTGATGACAAGGATCTTGCAACATGGATATTACATATGGAGCAATTTTTCGATCTCAATAATGTGCAAAACACAAAAAGGTACGTATTGCAACTTTCTATTTGGAACCAAATTAGTTTGTATGGTATCAATGGCTTTTCTCTTGTAAACAAATAATTGCTTGGGCAATTTTTACGGAAGAATTGACAGCACATTATGAGGATACAAAAAGAAACACTTTTTTTAGCCAATTGATAAGTCTCAAACAAAAGGGTTCAATAATGGAGCACATTGAGGAGTTCCAAAAATTGAACCTAAGGGTAAAAAAGATATTCCAGAGGAGCATAGGATTGATGTGTTCATAGGAAATTTAAAGGATAATATCCAACATGATTTTCACCTTTGGGAACCTAATTCATTAGAGAAGGCATTCAAGTTAGCAAGAAAAATGGAAAGAAAAATTATGGCAACTAGGAAGCATACTACTCACAACTATAAAGATGGAAGTGTTGTTGCCCATAGTCTTCCACAACTTATAAGGTTGACACCACAACAATTGGAAGAAAAAAGAGCAAAAGGGATTTGTTACAACTGTGATAGAAAATACACTAAAGGTCATAAGTGTGCTAAGAAGAAATTATTCTATATAGATTGTGAAGAGGAAGAAGAAAATGAGCAAGAAAGCTCAAAATAAGAGGATATACTCCAGGAACAAAGCCTAGATAAAGAAGAAATGAATATAACCATATCTTGTAATGCATTGGTTGGAATTACCACTCCTCAAACCATCAAAATAGAAGGACAAATCAAGAAGAAAAAGGTAATAGTGTTGATTGACTCAGGAAGTACCCACAATTTATTCATTGTAAGATAGCAGAAGAATTGAATTGCTTCCTATATCTAGCACCAGAGTGTCAAGTGATGGTTGCAAATAGAGGAACAATAAATTTCTCTGGAAAGTGCCATAATATCAAGCTATCCATGGGAGAATATGTATTGACTAGCCCAATGCTTTCCATTCCAATGGGAGGTGCTGATGTTGTACGAGGAGTCCAATGGCTACAATCCTTGGGTACAATAGCTTTTAATTTTCAAGAACTTTTCACGAAATTTTCTATGGAAGGAAAGGAAGTTGTATTAAGGGGTATTGCAGGGAAACCAGGAAAGATAATTAGCTCTAATGGTATGACAAAGCTTCTAAAAATGGAACAAAGAGGTGTAATTGCACAATTATGTTCGCTAGATGTTTCCACATTGGAATCATCTATTTCTCCAGATCTCCAAAAAGTCCTGGATAATCATTACAAGGTATTTGAGACTCCTAAAGATCTCCCACCTGTGCGTGATCATGATCATGCTATTCATCTAATTCCAGAAAGTGTTCCTCCAAACATCAGGCCGTACAGATATCCCTATGTCCAAAAGAGTGAAATTGAACGTATGGTTGTAGAAATGCTAAAGGATGGTATAATTAAATCGAATGAAAGTTCTTTCTCTGCTCCAGTAGTATTGGTGCACAGAAGGATGGATCATGGGGCATGTGTCCGGATTATAGGGAGCTCAACAAGCTCACTATTAAAGATAAATTTCCCATTCCTGTCATTGATGAATTACTGGATGAATTGCATGGATCAATTTACTTCACCAAGTTGGATCTTCATTCATGATGTCATCAAATCAGAATGAAGACTGAAGACAT